>JASDQU010818965.1:32743-57329 GCA_032191745.1 Picea mariana | reverse complement strand
ACACTTTTCATCCTTCTTATCTAGCTTACTCCTGTTTTCCTTTGGAACATGAACATATGCATCACAACCAAATACCTTGATATGTGTGAGAGAAGGTTCCTTACCAATACATACCTCTTGTGGAGTCTTGTCATCCAACGCTGATGAGGGTGATCTGTTGACTAGGTAACATGCAGTACCCATTGCCTCTTCCCAGAACTCTTGCCCTAATCTGACACCACTGAGCATGCACCTTGCTTTTTCCATCAGCGTCATATTCATCCTTTCTGAAACTCCATTCTATTGAGGTGTGTATGGAGTAGTCTTCTACCTTTATATACCGCACTTCTTATAGAATTCTTCAAATTCATTCCCGCAGAACTCTCCGCCATTATTTGTCCTCAACACCTTAATTCTTTTCTCTGTTTGATTCTCAACAAGAGCCTTAAACTGTTTAAACCTATCAAAGTCTTCATATTTCTTCCTGAGGAAATATATCCAAGTATTCCTCAAGAATTCATCTATAAATGAGACATAGTACACATATTTTCCCAATGATGGGACTAACACAGGTCCAAAAACATCACTGTGAACTAGCGATAAAATTCCTTCTGCCCTCGTTGCACTAGAGGATAATCTTACCTGATTCTTCTTTCCATATAGACAATGTTCACAGAAATCAAAATCCAGAGAGCAGTTAGACATACCTTCAACCATACCTTTACCGTGTATTAGTTGAAGACCCTTCTCTCCGATATGCCCCAGTCTTTGATGTCACAACGTAAAATTTTCTCCAGTGACTGTAGGATTTCTTTCTTCTTCAACTCCAATATCAGGAACAATGGAACTATTACACCCATCACTAATAGTGATTTCTTGCATATTATACAGAGTCTCAAACCGAACTCCCTTCAACAACACCATTGTTCCTCGAACCATCCTGCAGGTTTCCTTTTCAAATATTGTTTTTACCCCTGCATCATCCATTTTGCTTACAGAAATCAAATTTCTAGCCAAACCTGGGATGTGTATAGCACCATGAAGTGTTCTAATCCTTCCATCTACGAGCCTCAACTTGAATTTTCCTCGTCCTATGATTCTGGTTGTCGAATCATCACCTAAGAAAACATTACCTCCATCATACCTTTCATATTCACAGAACCACTCCCTGTGGGGAGTCATATGAAAGGATGCACTAGAGTCAACCAACCATGCCTCATGATCTGCATGTGTGCTTGAAGAAGTCAAGTACACATCCCCTCCTTCTTCCTTGGAGGTATTTTCTTCTGTAGAAGAAGATTCTTCATATCCCTTGTTTTTCTCAACTTTAGATCTACACTGCTTATTGTAGTTCCCTTCTTTTCCACATCTCCAACATAACTTTACAAAATTTTTGGGAGATTTAGATCTACCCTTAGACTTAGATCTCCCACTTGATAAATTAGATCTATTCCTTTCCTGGGAACGTCCTCTTGCAAATAATGCGTATGTGCTCTGTTCTTCCATATTCTTTCGTCTCATCTCCTCCGACATCAAGGATGAGACCACTTCATTAAACTTCAAGGAATTGTATTACTACCTATGGCCACAACCAGACTATCCTAGGAGTTTGGTAAGGAACACAATAAACTGATACATTTATCTTCATCTGAAATTTTAATCTCAATAGATACTAACTGACTTACCACAGTATTGAAGGCGTTTAAATGATCTACCATCGAGTCTCCATCTCTCATCCTCATTTTATACATCTTCTTTCTTAGGAATATTTTATTTACTAAGGACTTAGAATGATACAACTTCCCCAACTTATCCCATAAATCCTTGGCTGTAGCTTCCTCTGACACATTCAATAATACTAAATTTGAGAGACACAGTCGGATTGTGCTCTTTGCCTTACGATCCAACTTTTTCCAGTCATCTGTTGAAGTTCTTGTAGGTGCAGTACCTGGATCTACCACGATCCACTGTTCTCTGTCCACCAACAGATCTTCCATCTTGAGCTTCCAAAGCTAAAATTTTTTCCCATTGAACTTCTCGATCTCCATCTTCGATTTGCTTGCCATTTCTTTTCACTTGAAAAATCAATACCATAGATCTCCCATTGTAACAAGGCTTATCACAGTCCCGAGCCAAACCCTTGACCACAAAGGCATCCCCCTAAAGCCAACAAAGATCTGATACCAAATGTAGATTTTAACCTTGTACAATATTTATTGCAAACATATTTTTAGTAAAAGAACAAAAAAGATGCAATGGAAAATACAAACATTACATAGAGATTTTTCCCTTGGAAACCCAAACCGGGGAAATCAACATATTCTATATTCATTCATAGTGATACATTGTTTACAATACAATATACACATAGGATCCAACGACATCCAAAACCCTAACACAATGACCTGGATTAGTCAACAACCCTTATTTCCTTAACCAGAAATAGAAAACCATCGACAAAAAACCATGTTCCGAAAAAACACCTAAATATGTTACCCCCATGCACACCCAATGCAACACAAAAACATTACTTCTCATGAAAAGAATATAACACATACCAAACAAGTGTCATCATTCAATTTGCAGTCAAAGGAAAGGAGAAAAGGTCTTTAAAATCAACAGAATAACGATGGGTAAACTAGAGGATTACTATTAGTCCCCCTTTAGAAACCAGAAGCCCTAATAGGGACTGAATCAAAATCAACAATGAACAGTAATCATCTTTCGCCAGTTTGGAATATGAAATTTAATTCCAATCTATTCCCTTCACCATGGAAGGTAGGGATTTTCATACTTAGTCATAATGTATGTGCTTGAATTTGTGGTTCAACGACTGCCCTACTGTCTTAAAAAGTAGCTTAAATATACAAAAGGATTGCTCATAGTAGGGATAAAAAACTATTGGTAATGACCAGCTCCTTTAAACAACCCAGATATGTTGTTCACTACTTTCAGATTAGACTTGGACCAGTGGCTACCTCATCCTTAAAACAAGTTAGGTTCTAGAGTCTAAAAGAAGGATTCATACTATAAATTGGATGAAACAAACTTACTGCTGATCTACAAGAACATTCCCTTGAAAAAGATCTACGTAGGCTCAAGAGTTTATCACTAAAGAGATATTTTTCCATGCCCTATTCTCTGATACCATGTTAGAATTTAGGGACAAAGTAAAACAGTGACATTCTTTTAAATTGTGTTCACTAATACAATTTTAGATTAGCACATTAAACCAACATATAAAAATACATGTATGCATGAAATTAAAATTCTGAACATAAACAAATTTCCTGAGTGCAGAAAAAACAAATCTTACCTTACCTCTTTGCCAATAAAGAATTTGTACCTACCACATGTAGATGTATGCCTCTATAAGTATGCTCAGTTGAAGTTTAGGTTCATATACAAAACCTCTAGGGTTTGATCTCTGTCAAGAGAACTGTGGGAGAATTTTTCCATGGATAGTGTTATCACTAGGAGTCACCTTCAGATTGCATGGAAGGCAAGCCCAGTACCAATAAAGTTATATGTGAATGATAGAGTGTTTTAACGAGTCAAATGGAAAAGGACTCAAATGGTAATGTTCTACCTCAAACAATAGGGCTAGCATGCACCAACAATTAAGGTCTTGGCTAACTTCTACCAATAGTTTGGGAGTAAGTATGAATAGAGGGAAGACTTGAGTGAGAGGAGTGTGGGGACTGCTGTAAACATCAGGTCTACAAAAGTCTAAGGAATAAAGCTTCTAATCACAAGATCTTCTTGATATCAGAAACTAAGAAAGCTAAATAAACATCATGATAATATAATGATCAAACATCCACCATCACATCACCACAATAATTCATGTGAATCATTCAAAGCATGAACATTTAGCAACTGAAGCAAATAGACTAGAAAGGAAGCTGATTTCTATTAGTCAAAAAGTCTTAAGTCTAGTACATCACTAGATCATAGTCACTTCATAAAAATATTACAAAATAAAGGGAGCCTTGCTCAACCATCCAAACCTACTAAAGCAATTGATCTATCTATTTATAACAAAAAGGGAGGCAACAGTTGGAGGTACGAGTTGGTCTCTTTCCCTTGAAAATCTCTTAAACATTTATTTTTTCTAACAACTAAGAAAGCAACCTATGCTATAAAACAGGAAAATGCTGGTGACTAATCCAGTCATGATTCTAACTGATTTGATCCTCTTTTGCTACTCAGTTCCTGTTTTTCCATGTGTCCTTTTGGAGCCTGTAATTGTCCTCTGCATTCCAGCTGCTACTTCTGTAACTTTCTCCATTATCAACTTATCCAAGGTTGTTGGCCTAGTCCTCCTAGATTCTTGGTGTTTGCTGACAACTTCCTTAAGTATCAACTCTGGATAGCACACCCTAAAACAGAAAAAGGAGAGAAGGTAGTGCCTATATGTAACACCACTGTGTTGCATATATGCACCAACATTTATCCTCTGTTGAATTATTAGGTAGTGCTTGTAGGTAGCGCCCCTGTGTTGTGCCTATGTGTAAACCTACTCCCTGCCAAATATTATGTAGCACCTGTAGGTAGCGCCACTGTGTTGCACCCGTATATCAATTCTGTGCTCTGTGGAATATTACACAGTGCTTTTACGTAGCGCCACTTACACTGCGTCTGCATATAGGTTTGGATGGCAATGCCAAAACGAAACGTCTTTGAACCTTGAACATGTGCAGAGTAGATTGTGTCCTTCCATGATGACAAAACCATTTTACTTAGGTGCCTTGACTATACCATAGGTAGTTCTTTTACCACTGAGTGAAGCTAGCGCTTAGCAAAAACTCAAAATCCATATAGTTAAACGCCTAGAAGTTTGTATAGATGGAAAAGATTGTATTTGCATATTAGTTAACCCTCCCAAAAAGGAACAATCCCCAAAAATGGAGCTTACCCCTTACCAACTATTTTGTCATCTTGACACTTAGCCTCACACTCTTTCTGGTAGAAAGAGTATCTTCAATTGAATCAACAGACTTCTTCTTCTTATCACTGGTAGGATTCTTCAATGTAGTTGTGCTCTCCTTAGCTGTTGGTTTGTCATCTTCAATGGCAACCTCAACCAACACCTGTAAATTCCTTTGGGCTACCTCATCTTGGAAATGCTTCAGTTCTCCCTTTAGCTTCTTATTCTGAGCCTGGAAGCCTCTGTTCTTCCTATAGAGGTTCTGGAGTTGTCTATGTAGGGGTTAAGCTTTCCTTGCTACAAATATTTCCAAGTCAAGGGTATGACTGTAGCCATTCATAATCTCTGTCATCTTGAGTCTTTCAGACATGGCTTTGCTTTTCAATTTAGCCACTTCTTTTCTTGACTCCTTAAGTTGTATGATAAGTCTCTTGAAGGTCTGACCACCAAGGGGAGTAGAGACATGCATAGTCTCAACAGGCTTCTTCTCGTCCTCTTCTTCCATCTGTACATGAATTTTCTTGTGTGTTTCATCAGCCTTCTCAAAACCCTTTCCTTTATGATTCTTCTCTTGCACAACAACTTCTCCTTTTTTCTTCACAGGCTCTTCAAAATCTTTCACAAAGACTTCATCTTTCCTCTCCAAAGGTATTTTGGTACCTTTACCCTTCTTCCTCTGAATAGGGGTTTCTGATTTCTCCTCCACAGGATTTTCAATGATTTTTCCTTTCTCCTTATGCATAGGGGTTTCTGGTAAATAATTCTCTTTGAAAACCTCCTTAGGAATTGATGACCTAGTGAAAGGTATTTTACCCTTGATTTCGACTGCTGGAGGGGAAGAGGGAAAGAGAAGATTCTTCCCTCTCTTAGATGTCACCTTGGTAGAGGAAGGCACTTCTTCTAACCCTACTGGAGGTGGGGGTAAGAAATCTCTATGTGGAGAAGGACAAATTGCCTCCTCAGCTTCCATGACCTGCTTGCTGATTTCTGAAACAGGGGCTCTTCCCTTTCTCTTCTTGCTGATACCTACTTTAGTACTGGTGGATGATGAAGGAACTACAATATGTGATTGGGGAGTAGGTGCTGGGTCCATCTTGAAGTGAGATGTAACCACAAAATTATCCCATGAAATCTCTTTCTTTCCCAACTCTTCAGAGACTAAAATTCTGATCAATCCAGAGTGGAAAAGGCTAGAATCCACATCCTTAGATTTGTCTTGCACCCTATCTGACATTTTACCTATACTCCTTAATAGGTAATAAGGGGCATTCATCTCAATATTACCAGTAAAATGTAACAACAACCTTATGTGGTAATGATACAAGGTGTTAAATCTCCCTTCACAAGTAAAATATCTATGTATGATTTTCAAAATTCTATCAAACTTCTTGATCAGTTGATTCCTTGGCATACTTTCAGACAACTCATTGGCTTGATATTCAAGCTTGAAGAGATATTTAACAAAGGGTGAACTCAAAACCATGGCCTTGAACCACTTTTCACCTGAAATGGGAATCCTTGTTGCACCTGAGATGGAGGTTTCAGTTACTTCAAATTCCAAATCCCCAACTCTGGTTTTCTTGCCATCAAAATTTAATGAAAACTGTTTTTCTACCTCTGGATGGCCTCTCTGGATGTTCTGGCAGAAAGAGAGGCATTTTTCTCTTTGAAATATCTCCCTTGCCATGGGATCTATGTCAAAAAGGCACATGTCCACAAGTTCTGTCCTAACTATCTTGCCACCTTTGTGTGCTTTCTTCAACTGAGGGGTCTCCATGACTCAAAATGAGGGTTCTTGAGAGGCTTAATGGATGCTAATGACCAGAAAGCTTCAATTCAGTTTTCAAACGCACAAAGATGGCCCTTAAAATTGACAGTGCTTAGAAAGCCGAGCTTGACTATGGGAAATAGACCTTTAGACTTGTATAGGATTTTTAGAGTGTAGAATGTGAAGGGGTAATCCAGAATGGCTCTTTGTACAAGATGAAAGGGAGCAAGGAAAACATAGAGGGTTTGAGCAGTGCCTCTGGGTAGCGCAACACATACATAGAGGATAAGCTATTACAGGCCTGCAACTTCAATGGTTAAAGAAAATGATAGTAATCAGACCATGGACATGGGCAAGGACATTTATAGGTATGAAAATATGGCTTCCTTACTACCCTGCAGGCTTAACAAACCAAAAACGCGAGCACAAATTTCATGTGAAAATTAATATGCAAAGGAGGCTGCACAGGATACCTGTCAAGTCGATACTTGTTGAGATCTTCAATGCGATATTAGGATGAAATTGAAAAAACTTCAGCCCTGGAATCTCTCACAACATCAGATTTAGTTGAGATGTGGTCACCTGATCGGAACTGACAAACTTACATAGCGAAACACTGTTGAACTTTTTAAAATTTAGAAACCGTTACCAAGGATCATAAATGCAATATCTTTTGAAGGCACTTTAACTGACTTTTGGCATTGAAAACAAGGGACACGATCTCAGTCATGGAAATCATGACTTGGAGTGGATGGATGATAAACATGACAGGTGCTACGGAAATTCCTGATGAGTAGGCAACGCTTCCGAATCAAAAAATGATTAGACAGGTAAGCGAGTATAATGAGTCATGCTTACTAGGTCATGAGTGAAGAGGAAGAGGAGTCATATCAGTTTATCAATGGGAAGATTTGATTTAGGGACAATTCATGATGGGGACAAAAAATGAGTCATGAACTAAAGAGGTTCTAGAACCATAAACCAAATTGAGGACCAAACAAGAACTATGACTCAAAACTTTAATCTTCTAAGATGAACCTAACATAAAATTTTAAGAGGATGAGACTCAAAAAATTAAAATCTAAGGCTTAAAAATTTATTAATCAAACTAAAGACCCAAGGCAACTTAGTGTGATAAAAGATAGTAAAACCCCAATGGAAACAATAACAAACCAAAGTCATAAAAGAAAATAACCCCAATGAGAAAACCTCCAATAAACAGTGATAGCATAGCAAGGAAATAAAATCACAAGAAAACCCTCTGATCTGAAAACAAGTGTCAAACCCACCATCAACCAAACACAAACTCAGATCTAGAAGTACAAGAGGCTTCGTAAACAAACTAACTCAGATTTGGTAGTACAAGAGGCTCCATAGACAAACTAAATTAGATCTGGTAGTACAAGAGGCTCCATAAACAAACTAACTCAGATTTGGTAGTACAAGAGGCTCCATAAACAAACTAACTTAGATCTGGTAGTATAAGAGGCTCCATAAACAAACTAACTCATATCTAAAAGTACAAGTGGCTCCTTAAGCAAATACAAGATCACATATGAAAGTATCAATGGTTCCATAAGCAAATAAACTTAGATCTAAAATACCAATGAATTCATAAGAAAACAAAATTATATCTGGAAGTATCAATGGCTCCATAAGAAAACTAACTCAGATCTGAAATACAAATGACTTCATAAGCGAAGAAACTCAAATCTGGAAGTATCAAAGTCAAACCCTCCATAATCGAAAGAAAAATGTCAGTTCAAAAATAACAGGACAACAACTGTCAACCTCAATAAAAACCTTCCACAGATGTGGACAACATACTCTTCCCAAGCTAAAAGGAAAACCATTCATAGGAATGAACAACAAGAAGGCCCCACAGGGGCTTTAGTTCAACACACGACAGCTAGGGGAGAGGCCGTGGGTATAGGTTGTCTAAGATAGAGGGATCGCAACTCTCTATATAGTCTTGGTAGTCAAGTAGAAGAGGGGGCCACAACTATTACATAGTTAGGGCCACAAATCTTACATAAAAGATCTAAAAGTCAAAGAAAGAGGGGCCACATGCATCCTATGCATAAAAAAAAACAAGGAGAAGTTGCCAGCTAGCACCAAGACCAATCAACATCTGAAACTGATACCCAAGAGGGAGGCTGCATCAACAAGAGAAAGTATCTGCAACAAAGAGAGAGAGGAGAGAGTGTGAGTGTGGAATGAATGAACAAAAAATACAAAGGGTAGGGTCTAATTTATAGTTAGGGAGAGGGGTTAGGGTAAATAGAATTATAATTAATTTTTGACATTTAATTAATATCAATATTAATTAATATGTCAATTAATATTTAATTCAAACCCTAATTACGTATAAAACCCTAATCCCATAAATAAAATCCCCATCACATAAAACAAGATCCCCATCACATAAAACAAGAGTGAAGGAAAACAACAAAGGGTTATCTTTTAAGAAAAAGTCAAGGGGAGTTACATAAGGGAAAAACATGTCCACATGAGTCTCATAGTGACCTATAAACTTTATCATCACTGCATAAGGGGGTAACTCAACAATGTGATCAATTACATCTTCATAGACACTCCTAGATACATCCCAAGAGAGAAGAAGAGTATCACATATCAACACATCTTGGTATTACACCAAGATTTACTTGGTCAAGAACCAAGTTTCCCCAGAATACATCTAGGGGCCCTAGAACACATCTAGGGTCTTATCCACCAAGGTACAAGACCAAGGATCAATCCATGCATCAAGAAATGGTTCCCTAGAACACATCCAGGGGCCCTAGACACATCTAGGGACTTACTGCTTGGTCCAATACCAAGAACCCCAGTCATCAACCGGGGTCCCTCACAAGGGTCTTGCTGCTTGGTTCTAGACCAAGAACCACAATCAACTACTGGGGACCCTCACAAGGGTATTTCTTCTTGGTTCTAGACCAAGAGCCCCAGTCATATACTGGGGGCCCTCACAAGGGTCTTTTTCCACGGCTCTCACTGCTTGGTGTCATACCAAGAAACCCCAAGAGTGTGCTGGGGGCCCTAGTCTACAACTAGGGTCTTTTCCATCCTCAAGATAATGGCTCTTGCAGCTACATTAGTTTCAAGAGGAAAAAATATCAGACTTGGGATAGATCCCTTTGTTGGTGGTGAAAGTTTCTTTTTTCTTACAGAAGATCTGAGATCCACCCTTGCAACTAAAGTTATTCTTACATTGGGTCATATTCAAAAGGTTTCTTCTTTTTCTTATTCTCCAGTGTGGTTAAATGCGTCTGATCTTAAACTTGATGGTAATTTAGCGTTGGAATGGACAAATTTTATCAATTGTCGGATGCATGCATGTATATCTTTGATAAATTATCTATATAAAATTATATGGTCTTGGAATCCTTTAGGGTAGGTGCCTACATAGTGTATATATGATGCTATTGTTTCGTCTTTCTATTCGAGCTCAAAAAAATGGTGGTATAAGCAGATATGGAAATGAAAATTTCCGATTAAGATTCAATGTTTTATGTGGCTTGCGTTGGAAAACAAAATTTTGACATGGAATAATATTATGAAGAGAAGAAAGGAGGGTCCAATCATTTGTATATTTTTCTTCAATGATGAAGAATCAATGGATAATTTATTTATTGTCTGTAGGGTTTTGACTTTGATTTGGAATTCTTTGAAATAGGGTCTTCATTTCCCATGTGCTTGGGGAAATTGCTCTTTGGATTATAGTTTGTTTTCTTGGAAATCTAAGGCTTTATATTTAAAAAAATTTCCAACTTTTGTTTGCTGGAACATATGGAAAATGCGAAATCATTATATTTTTCAAGGCTATCCAATTGACATTAACATGTCTATTCCCATAATTCTCAAAATGTACTGGAAGCACGCTAAATAGAATTAGGTTTTAAAGTATAGGAGGATTAAGATGCCAATTTTGTTAAATGATATTGCTATAGGGTTTTTTGATGGGGCTTCACAAAGTCAGAATTGTGGGGGAGGAGTTGTTTTAAAGTTGTCAAACAAACATATTTTCCTATTAAGGATGGGCAGTGGATGTGGAACAAATACCAGAGCATAAATGTTATCTCTATGGATTCTAATTAGCTTTGCAAAGATTTTGGGGCTTCATCATCTATAGGTTCTGGGTGATTCAATGGTTATTGTGGAATGGGAAAATCAAAATATTCTTATCAAATTGGCTGCTCTTCAATCTTGGTGTGACATATCTTGGGATCTNTTCTAGCATATTTCTAGGGAGCAGAATGATATTTCTACTAGGTTATATAAGCATGCCTTAGGTTATTTTAAAGGTCTCCTATTTTTCATGGAATTTTTAAATAATAGGATGGTCTCCCAGGGAGACCTTTTCTTGTATTAAATCTTGTAATGTGGAGTCTAGGGCTGATTAAAGACTTGTTGTATTTTGTAACCTTGTGTTAGACCGTTGATCTTGAAGTAGTGATTGCAGATGAGGACTAGTTTTCACGAGTTCTGGAATATATTTTGATACTTTGTATGATTGTACAAGAAATACTCACTTTGATTCATCTATGAATATCAAGGAGCAATTTTTTTTCGGGTGAAAAATGATTAAATTTGTAACTATTTTTTTTTATTAAAGTTTTCAAGATGCTTATAATGTGGGTTTCTCTTATGATACTAGATGATTAATAAGGAGTTGACATTAAGACTTTGGTATGATTAAAGAAAATACAATGTTTTGTATTGTGAGAGTGTATGTGATTTAGATTTGGTCAATAAATTGTGAAATATGTTCTTTGAAATAGATTTGGATGAATTGGTTGATTTATCAACATATGATATATCACAAGAACATGGAATTTGATAAATACATTGAAAAGGGAGAGCATTTTATAAATTTTGAAAAGAGTTTTTATATTTTTTTAAGTCAGATATTGGATATTAGATTAATAATGCCACAAATGTAAATATGAAAAATTAAAGTTTGAGAAGAAAAAATGAAAGAAGATTTTTAGTTTTGATTTTTAAGTAAAGTAATTGATGATATACTTTTGTTTTGATCTCCTATATGGAATAACCATTATATTAAAAGGGCTTTAAAAAGTTAAATTCTCTTTTTATTAACATGCTGGAGACATAAATTCTTATAACTCATTTTGAAAGAATTTTTAAAGTAACAAATTTTTAAGTATGCTAGAAATTCTTATAACTAATTTTTAAAACTAATGTTTAAGTATGCTAGAATTGAAATTGGGATCCATCAAATATGTGTAATTAGAATATCCAGAAAGAAAAGAAAGTTCTTATGAGTTTTATGATGAATGAAATGTGAAGCAATATGTTATTAGTCCCTGCCGTAGGCATAGAGGGACTATAGCGATCGATAATTCATTGACTTCATATTAGTTTATCCTTTGATCACAAATATTTGCATAATCTCTATTGTTGGAGCTAGGGAACTAAAAACATTGATTTTTATATACTAAAATGTACCATATATGTAGTTGTTTGATTGGATAACAGATTGAAGGTCTTATTGCTAGCTTTGATATTCTCAATGTTTTATATGTTAACATATCCAAACTTTTTTATTGTGTACAATATTTTTGAATCATATATTTTTCCTATGTATTGCTTGAAGGTGGATTAATGCTAGCATTAGTTCGAATTCTTTTCTTAGCATTTTTTGATAGCTAAATTTATACCAATGTTTGATATGCTAGCATTTCCAAAGTTTGTACTTCGCATACATTCTCTACTGTTTGACCTATTGTTACATAAATTATAATAATTTTTTTTTGGTACGTCAGAGACCTGCCACATTGCATTTTTTCTTAAATGTTTACAGAGCATTTCTGACAGAATTAAATATTTACCTAATAGGCTTGGCAACGTTGAATGTTTACTTAGCAGGCTTGTTACAATACATTTTCTTCCGTTTTTTATTTATTTTATATGCAATGTTCTCTACAGTCAATTTGGGCAATATTGTGTTTCAGCGGCATTGCTGGTTCACTGGTTCATGCTTTCTTCTTGCATCTCCACTGATTTCTTATTTGCCTGTTGTTGTTGTTGTTGTTTTCCTATTCGTCTTGTTGCAATTTGCACGTTTGGGGTTCTGCAACTGTGATTGGAATTGCGACATTCCTGGTGGACTGGTTGTTGCTTGCTTCTTTGTTCACTGGATGTTGTTTATTGTTGTTTGATTCGACTTTGTAGGGTTCAGGTCATGCGGTTGCAGTTGGGCCTTTTGGTGCTTCTTAACTAGGTTGTTATTTGTTTCTTTCTCTTGTTTGCCTAAGGTTTGCAATGTTGGGGTGTTGCATCCATAGTTGGATCTGTTGTTACATTCTTTTGTAGTTGACTTCCCATAAAATACTATTAAGATAAAATAACATACAAAATTTTGCAGTCGATGTAAATTGCATCTCTTACACCTTCAACAAGAGTTTGTCAGCCTCCAACTATATTTCATAGATGGCGATGCTTTTTCCATGGTTTATGTCTTACTATGGTTTCATAGTTATGAGAGTAAGTTTAATTGTCTGAGTGATATAGTTGTTGTCTCCCTTTTTGTTTCCTCTTGTAAAATTTCTCATTTTTTACCTTTTGTTCTTCCACTCTATTATGTGTTTTTGGTTCTATACTTTCTCACGTTTCTGTGCTCGTGGGTTCCCGATGTGGTGAACTGACAAATCGTTATCTCCATCTATATTTTCACATCACGATTTCGACCGACCATCGTTCAGTTGCATACTTAGCCAATTTTATGAACGCAGCTTCGCGGATAGGTTCTATTGAACTATGATAGCTCGTGTTCGGTGTATACATATTGCACCCAGAACTTCCGTTCTCTACAATTCGACCCTACACTCCTTGAAATCGCAGCCATGCCTCTGCCTACGATGAGTTTGTCTATTCGACCTACCTTTCCATACTTAGTCGAGTTTTCAAAGTTTGGTGGGTTGGCGCCTTTCCGGGTTCAGAAAAGTTTAAAAGCATTTGTCGCTCCCTGTTGGGCACCAAATCGGGCTATCTTTCTGCTGCATTTTCATTACCTTTTTCACCTTTTTACACTTATTTACCTATGTTTACTATGCTAAACCCGTGAGGTAAATACCCCTACCTTTGTCTATTGGAATATTTTATTAATGAAGTAAAGTCGCGGAGTTTTTCCTATTCATAGCACTAAAAAGAATGTTTGACCGTAGCTTCTGGAGAAAAGGACTAGGGCTTCATCTCACAGCAGATCCACTCTTCACAACAATAACCAAGCCATAAAGAGGCCACGTAGTTGGAGTCGCAGATCCCTGAACCATATTGGGCATTTCACGATCCTGTCCATCTGGTACTGGTGCCATTCCAAATAATGTATATTTTTGGGGATATGGCTACCATGTTTTGGGGAAAGAGGTTGTTCTCCCTTTTGATGTATAAAATACAGTTTATTCCTGTAACTGGGGATGTTCCCATTGAGATTGTAATAACCTTTTTCAGATTTATAAAATACTATCTATTTTGCTGTCTTCATCTTCACTGTGACCAACGCAGCCCTGATCAGAGAGTTGGGCCCACTATTTTGATTAGGTGCTGCGTCTTCCTGTGTGTGTTATTTATCAGTTTTATGCTTGCTGTTACAGTGTATTATTTATCAGTTTTATGCTTGCTGTTACAGTGCGTTATTTATCAGTTTTATGCTTGCTGTTACAGTGTTATTTATTAGTTTATGCTTGCTGTTACAGTGTGTGATTATTATGAGTACTTTTCATAAGTTGTAGTTAATCCAGTTGACAATAATGTTTGAATCTTAATCGTGAACCCTTGGCTAGAAAAAATTGTACTCCTGCCCCTGCATATACCTTGCGCATTGCCTTGAATGGATACGCACCCGGATTGATAAATTAATGTAGGAAAAGGGTGAATAAATCGTTCAGACCTGGACACCAACATTCCCCTCCATCGCCGCTACCTTCCGCCCTTCCCAATAAACATTAATTATTCTTTCAAAAGTCACAATCGACCAGACAGGTTCGAAAACATTGCATTTAATAAGTAGAACGATCGAGGACATCTCCCATTAAAATGAATAGACAAGTAAATATTATGGGATCTGGTAATTTCTTTTGCCTGCATTTTGAATTTGCAAAAAAAATAAATATTGTCTCTTTTAGTTTTTTAAAGGCTTCATCATAGTAATAGTGCAATATTGTACTACCTCGCTGTCATCCATGAATGTGTCACCCATAGAGGCCTTGACGTCACGTCCCTCTTTAATATTGTGCATATTTTAGATGTCATATTTGAGAATCTGCACGGATATGGAAATGTTAATACGTGCTATTACTCACTATTCAACGTACATATTCAAAAAGATTGTCATTAATAAGCGGAAATATTGAGAGCATTTGTCATTAAAATGAATTAACCCAAAATCTACGGAAGATCATACTGTCATCCTCCAGCGTTGCTTTTAAATACTTATTTCCATTTTTCTCTATCATCAAAGAGCTAGGCTTTAGGGTGCCTTCGTTCTAATGTTCCTGGTCATGGACATCTAAGGCAACTTAGAGATGTGATTGAGTCCCAAATTAAAGAAGAGAGATTGGTTTTATGTGACGTGAGCTTTGAGCCAAAAAAAAACTCTGTTATCCAACAGAAACTCAGACAGGGGAAAGAAAAGAACAAGTATCTTCTGGTTGGTGTTCTCCTTGTATTCGATGCTTTCGTTGGTTGAAAAGACTGCCTGGAGATTTGTTTGTTGATCTTCTTTGTTTTCTTGCTGGGAGTTGGAATGGATTTTCAGGTCACGTGCAAAATAATTCTTCATTTAAGTATATAGTTTCTTCCAACAACATAGATTTGGCAAGTGTATCGAATTCTGTAAAGCACACAAGAATTTTTCTTTGTTAGGAGCGTTGCACTTACCGTGACTTGCAAAATGGTCTGTGATGTTCATAAATGACGCAAAATATTACTCCATTCACGAATGTACCCAGAAGTGGGTATCAAAAACTGTATGGNTGACAGAAAGCCATGTTATTTTTCAAAGTTTGTTCGTTGTCCTCTGAATGTAGCTACGGACTCCACATATTTTGCATCGCCTCTGAACATTCCATACCTTTTTGTGGGCCGCCATGTCTTCCACCACTATGACGAAAGATATATTATGATGTGATCTGAAGCATTTGATACACTTGCTAGACCTGTGCTGATGCGATCTGTAGCATTTGATACACTTTCCAGACCTGTGCTGCCGGAAGAAGTCAAGTGATTCAACAAAAGAACATTTTGTAGCTGGCTTGGACGTTCCTTCCAATTTGCTGTAATAAAACAAAGAATTTCAACATACAAAATCTCATGCAGGCTTTTCAACCAAACAGATGATCGAATACAGGGAGAATAACAGTCACAACATACTTGAATTTTTTTTTTGTCCCATAACTAATGTCACATAAAACGACTTCCTCGACTTTGAATTGGGCCTGAATGACATTTCTAAGTTGTCTTAGATGTCAATGGTCAAGAACATTACAAGGAAAGCACCTTAAACCCAAAGTTTTCAACAGTAGAGGGAAATTAATACTTAACAAAGAATGGAATGTTGAATAACCAGCCAATGCAAGTAGGCCATATCTAGAAGAGACAAGCTATTCAAAAAACTAGGATAGATCTAGCTGGCAACACCAATTAATTCCAAGACTCGAAATTTATATTCAACTCGTTGTTTTTTACGAATTAAGGATTTGATCATCAAGAAGACTGTCAACAAGACTCATCATTGTACATATTTTTTATTGGTTGACGGTAGGCCAAATCGCAATCATTGTGGAAAATAATCTCAGCTGTATTTTGTAACCCATATTATTTGAATATATAATATTTGCAGTTTTTGTTTTATGGTGCTTTCCAATCTCTGGTATTGCTTTTGATTTTATTTTGTACCTTTTTTCCTGTGTGTCGTTAAACATGGACAACAAGATTTTCTTTCTGCTTCCCAGTACTTCAATTTAAATAAAGGCTACTCTGTTTATTGCTTACATTTTACATGGAAGAATAATTTTTCATAGGCCATACTTATGTGGCGTCGACCCTATACTTAAAGAAATAAATTGGAGGACTCGTCCTTCTTTCATTCTTCGGGTCTCGTAAATAGAATGAATTAATGACTTACAACAAGGCAACTCAAGTGTTTATGCCATGTTCTTGTTCAATTTCTTTTATATATTGCTTCTTCTATTTGATAATATCCATGCATATATACTAATATGAATACTATTGGAATAAATATAAAAAATTCCTCTTAGCCAAATCTTAGCCAATTATCTGGCCATCGGGTCCCAGGTTTGTGGTATTCAACAACTATGTCCCCTGCTCCATCATATACATCTTGTAGCCAAATAACTTCCGTGATCTGCAATTTATGCTTTAACTAGTGATAACTCACCTTCTGGTCACCGAGCCTTGGGTTTTCTATATCCAACAACTATGTCCCCTGTTCCGTCATATACATCTTGTAGCCAAAGAACTTTTGTGATCTGCAATTTATGATTTAACTAGTGATAAATCACCAGGGGTTTGAAAAGATTGGCATTAATAAAGGAACAATAGATTTTCTTCTGTGAGATACTTAGCCCTTTTCCCCTTTTCTTCTTCCCATCTATTATTTCTTTCTGTTTATATACTTAGTCACCTTTCTATGATCGTGGGTTCCAGGGCTGGCGGGATGACATAACTTCATCTCCATATATATCCTCACATGATGAATCCGACCGGCCATTGTTCCTTTCCATACTTAGCCAATTTTATGGCCCTGGTTGGCGGCTTGGTGCTTTCGAACTCTGCTGCTTATTGTTGCATTATATACATCTTGCAATAAAATTTTTTGTGGTTTCAACAAAATTTGCGAACCGAACAACATCCTCCAAATTGGGAGATGATTTTCATTTGAAACAAAAATAATCCATTAATATATATTAGTATGAATACTATTGAAATAAATATCAAAACTTTCTCTTGGCCAATACTTAGCCAATTATCTGGCCACCAGGTCCTGGGTTCGCGGTATCGAACACCTATGTCCCCTGTTCTGTCATATACATATTGCAACCAAAGAACTTCCATGATCTGCATTTTATGCTTTTACTAGTGAGAACCCAATAGGGGTTCAAAAACATTGGCATTAATAAACAAAAAAATGGATTTTCTACTGTCAGATACTTATCCCTTTTCCCCTTTTCTTCTTCATGTCCATTATCACTTTTTAGTTATATACTTAGTCATCTTTCTATGATCGCGAGTTGCAGAGTTAGCGGGCTGACATATCTTCATCTCCATCTATATCCTCACATGATGAATCTAACCAAATATTGTTTCTTTCCATACTTAGCCAATTTTATGGCCATAGTTGCCGGGTTGGCACATACGAACTCGCCTTTTCTTCTTCCTGTCTGTTATCATTTTATGGATATATGCTTAGTCTCCTTTCTATGATATCTGGTTCCAGGGTTGGTTGGATGACATGTCTTCATCTCCATTTATATATTCACATGATGAATCCGACCAACCGTTGTTCCTTTCCATACTTAGCCAATTTTATGGCCGCGGTTGCCGGGTTGGCGCTTACGAACTGGGCTATTTATTTTTCCGTGATATACATATTGCACTCAAAACATCCATGATCTACAATTCCACCGTAGGTTCCTTGTATAAATTAACTTCTCTCAAAGTATCTGTCACTGCCTTGCATCCCCACCAACTTCACATCCTTCCTAATATACATTAACTATGCTCTTACTAGTGACAATTGGACATATTGGTATGAAAGAATTGGCACCCGCTCCTCCGCCATATACAAATTGACTACCGGACTCTGACATTGTCCCCTCTTCTGTGTTACACATTATGCATTCAAATGTTCCGAGCTATACAATTTGGCCATCGGGGCCTCGCGTCTTCTGGGGAAAACTTGTCACCCTATTTTGGATCCTCGCATTGGCAGGTTCACGAAAAATCCAACTCCTAGTCACCATTTCTTGTTCTACCCATCCTCGTACTTCTTTACAGATATGCAACACCAAAGGTTTAATACTAAAATGACATCACACAAAAACCGTAAAAATCATCATTAATAAGCAAAAGTATCAACAACCAACCATCCCCATAGAACTTGTCCAGAAACATGCAAAAAAGATCTTTCCAGGTAATGGAAAAGCTATTACAAATTTCAATATATTAGCGAAAACAAGTCCTGGCCAATGTTTCCATGTTCCATACTTGCACACTTTTTCGATTGCAGGTTCTCGCATTGACGGCCTCAAAATTGTGTTTCAAATCTTTCGCGAACTGCAAACAACGCCCGGAGTTCCGCAATATACAATTTGTCCACAGGAATGTATAAAAACCCTTAATTTCTCTCTTCCCCCCCCCTCTATTATCCCTTTGTGGTTCTATATTTAGTCGCATATATATGATCACGACCTCATGGATTCACAAATTGGCAACTCTTTATCTATATCTTCACACCATGAGCTCGATCGATCGCGGTCCCTTTCAATACTTAGCCAATTATCTGATCACCGGGTCCCGGGTTTGCGATATCCAACACCTATGTCCCATGTTCCATCATATACATATTGCACCCAAAGAGCTTCTGTGATCTGCAATTTATGCCTTTACTAGTGAGAAATCACCAGGGGTTTGAAAATATTTGCGTTAATAAGCGAACAATAGATGTTCTTCTGTGAGATACTTAGCCCTTTTTCCCTTGTCTTCTTCCAGTGTATTATCGCTTTCTAGTTATATACTTAGTCTCCTTTCTATGATCATGGGTTCCAACATTGGCAGGCTGACATATCTTCATCTCCATCTATATCCTCACACGACAAATCCAACCGACCGTTGTTCCTTTCCATACTTATCCAATTTTATGCCTGCGGTTGCCAGGTTGGCGCTTTCGAACTCTGTTGCTTCTTGTTCCGTGATATACATCTTTCACTCAAAATTTCCGTGATCTACAATTACACCACAGACGTCGTAGTCCCTTTTCCCTTTTCTTCTTCCTATGTATTATCGCTTTCTGGTTATTTACTTAGTCACCTTTCTATGTTTGCGGGTTCCAACGTTGGCGAGCTGACATATATTCATCTTCGTCTATATCCTCACATGAAGAATCTGACCAACCACTGTTCCTTTTCATACTTAGCCAATTTTATGGCCGTAGTTTCTGGGTTGGTGCTTTCGAACTTTGTTTCTTATTGTTCCATGATTTGCGGTATATATCACTTATGTCCCCTATTCGCGGTATCCAACACCTATGTCCCCTGTTTTGACATATAAATCTTGCACCCAAAGAAATTACGTGATATGCAATTTATGCCTTTACTAGTGAGAACTCACAAGGGGTTCGAAAGGATTTGCATTAATAAATGAACAATAGATGTTCTTCTGTGAGATACTTATCCATTTTCCCCCTGTCTTCTTCTTGTGTATTATCGCTTTCTAGTTATATACTTAGTCACCTTTCTCTAATCGCAGGTTCTGGTGCTGGCAGGCTGACATATCTTCATCTCCATCTATATCCTCACATGAGGAATCCAACCAATCGTTGTTCCTTTCCATACTTAGCCAATTTTATGCCCACGGTTGCTAGGTTGGTGCTTTCGAACTCTGCTGCTTCTTGTTCCATGATATACATCTTGCACTCAAAATTTCTGTGATCTACAATTCCACCGCGAACTCCTTAGTCATTTTTCCCTTTTCTTCTTCCCGTGTATTAACGCTTTTTGGTCATTTACTTAGTGTCCTTTCTATGATCGCGACATCCAGCGTTGGTGGGATGACATATCTCCATCTCCATCTATATCCTCACATGACGAATCCGACTGACCGCTATTCCTTTTTATACTTAGCCAATTTTATGGCCGTGGTTTCCAGGTTGGCACTTTTGAACTCTGCTGCTTCTTGTTCTGTGATATACATCATGCACTAAAAAATTCCATGATCTACAATTCCATCACAGACTCCTCGAACTCGCAAGCTTCACTCTACCATGGCTCACAAATGTTTCAAAGTATCTGTCACTACCTTCCATCCCCACTAACTTGCTATCCTTCCTAATATACATTAGTTATGCTCTTACTAGTGACAATTGGACACACTGGTACGAAACAGTTGGCATCAGACCCTCCACAATTTTCAAATTGACTACTGGATTCCGACATCGTCCCCTCTTCTGTGTTACAGATTATGCATTCAAATGTTTCTACAGATACAATTTGAATGTCTGGGCCTCACATCTTCTAGAGAGACCTTGTCACCCTGTTTTGGATCCTCGTGTTGATGGGTTCATGAAATCTCCAATTCTTGGTCACTGTTTCGGGTTGGCATTTTCGAACTTTGCTGGTTCTTGTTCCGTAATATACATATTGCACTCAAAATTTCCATGATCTACAATTCCACCGCACACTCAACCCTTTTACCCTTTTCTTCTTCCCATGTATTATCACTTTCTAGTTATATACTTAGTCGCCTTTCTATGATGGTGGGTTCCTGCGTTGGCGGGTTGACATATGTTCATCTCCATCTATATCCTCACATGACGAATCCGACCGACCATTATTCCTTTCCATACTTAGCCAATTTTATGCCCGCAGTTGTCGGGTTGGCACTTTCGAACTCTGATGATTCTTTTTCCGTGATATACATCTTGCACTCAAAACTTCTGTCATCTACAAATCCACCGTGGACTCCTCGAACTCACTAGCTTCACTCTACCACGGTTCATAAATGTTTCAAAGTACATGTCGCTGCCTTCCATCCCCACTAACTTCCTGTCCTTCCTAATATACATTAATTATGCTCTTACTAGTGACAACTGAACACACTGGTAAGAAACAGTTGGCATCCAACCCTCCACAATATACAAATTGACTGCTGGGTTCCGAAATCATCCCCTCTTCCATGTTATAGACTATGCATTCAAATTTTCCGAGTGATACAATTTGACCATCGGGGCCTCACGTCTTCTGGGGAGACCTTGTCACCTTATTTTAGATCCTTGTGTTGATGCATTCACGAAATATCCAATTCTTAGTCATTGTTTTGGGTTGGTGCTTTCGAACTCTATTGCTTCTTGTTCTATGATATACATCTTGTACTCAAAATTTATGTGATCTACAATTCCACCGTGGACTCCTTATCCCTTTTTCCCTTTTCTTCTTCCCGTGTATTATCACTTTCTGGTTATATACTCAGTCTCCTTTCTATGATCGCAAGTTCCAGTGTTGGTGGGCTGACATATATTTATATCCATATATATCCTCACATGATGAATCTGACCGACCGTTGTTTCTTTTCATACTTAGCCAATTTTATGGCCGCGGTTGTCGGGTTGGCACTTTCGAACTCTGTTGCTTCTTGTTCCGTGATATACATATTGCACTCAAAAATTTTGTGATCTACAATTCCATCATGAACTCCTTAAACTTGCAAGCTTCACTCTACCATGGTTCACAAATGTTTCAAAGTATCTGTCACTGCGTTCCATCCCCACTAACTTCTTGTCCTTCCTAATATACATTATTTATGCTCTTACTAGTGACAACTTCACACACTGGTATGAAACAGTTGGCATCCGACCCTCCGTAATATACAAATTGACTACCGAGTTCCAACATCATCCCCTCTTCTGTGTTACAGATTATGCATTCAAATGTTCTGAGCGATACAATTTTACCGTCGGGGCCTCACTTCTTCTGGGGAGACCTGGTCAACCTATTTTGGATCCTCGTGTTGACAGGTTCATGAAATATCCAATTCTTAGTCACTGTTTTGCGTTGGCACATTCAAAATCTGTTGCTTCTTGTTCCGTGATATACATCTTGCACTCAAAATTTCCATAATTTACAATTCCACCACAGACTCCTTAGCCCTTTTTCCATTTTCTTCTTCCCATGTATTATCGCTTTCTGGTTATATACTTAGTTTCCTTTCTATGATCATGGGTTCCAGCGTTGGCGGGCTGACATATATTCATCTCCATTATATCCTCACATGATGAATCCGATCGACTGTTGTTCATTTCCATACTTAGCCAATTTTATGGCCGTGGTTGTCAGGTTGGTGATTTCGAACACTGCTGCTTCTTGTTCCATGATATACATCGTGCACTTAAAACTTTCGTGATCTACAATTCCACTGTAGACTCCTCGAACTCACAATATTCACTCTACCATGGCTTACAAATGTTCAAAGTATTTGTCACTGCCTTCCATCCCCACTAACTTCCTGTCCTTCCTAATATACATTAGTTATGTTCTTACTAGTGATATACAGATTGCCCTCTGGACTATCCTATCATACCCTCTTCAGTGTTACGCATATTGCACTCAAAAATTTCTGAGACATACAATTTGACCCTCGCGCCCTCACCTTAAACAATTGTACCTTGTAACCCTATTATGAAGCTGCTTTTTCCCATCCCCGTGACTTCCGTACTTCTTTCTTGGTATGCAATTAGAAACCTTTCATGCTAACAACTTACCATGCAGGAATCGTCAACATTGTCATTAATGAGCGAAACGCTCGAGGAGATCTCCCATTATTATGCATTAAACCAAGATCTGTGGAGAGTTATATTGTCCCTTTCGATTGTTCATCTCAAACACGGGTCGTTGTGTTGGCCCGTTCAAGAAATCTACAATGCTTAATCACTCATTGTCGTATCTTCCATGTTCGCATTTCTATGTATGCAATTACTAATGTTTAATGTTAACATCGCATCATGCAACAACCATCAAATTTGTCATTAATGAGAGAAATTCTCGAGGAGATATCCCATTCACATGCATTGGACCAAGATTTGCGCAACATTATATTATCCCTTCCAACTTTTCATTTCATTCATCGTCTGGAGCAAACAAATGTTCTTGTAAACTTATGGTAGTAGGTCGACAATAGTTTTGTGGAGATACAGTAAATAGCTTCAAACATCAAGACCAAAACTTCCTGTGGTCCAGGGCATAATTTTACTATTCATCTCGTTCCTTCCAGAATGAAGTGATTTGGACCTCTGGAATCGCTCATGCAGGTTGCGTCACTGAGATTTTTGACTATAAGGAGGTGGTCTCTTGGTGAGCCGAAAAATATATTCCAAGCCAAAGAATTATTCCATTGCATGACCATTCTCCTGTTTCTTTTTCAATTCAAGTCTTCTGCAAGATGTTAAAATTGTCGGAGCCAACATTGACCTTCAGAGGACAAGACTGCAAGCAATTCCTAGAAACACATGATAATTGTTGGGTATATGTTATATTCTTTGCATGTATGTGTGAGGGTGCGTCAAGTTTGACAAATGCGTCTGATGACCCCTTTAGTAGTTATCTTTGTGTCGTGTGCACCAGGCACTTCCTAGGGGGGGCTAGGTATGGGCCCCCCTAGTTACACACGATGTTTGGGGCAACGCCCCAATTTTTTTTTTGGGCAGTTTTTTCTATTTTTAGAGAATTTTGATATTTTTAGCGGTTTTCTAAATTAATCCTGGATTAAGGGATTAGGGTTTTGGTATCTATCGAATACCTAAAAAAATTGTATATATTGAATGGTGAATGGTGAAATTCGATATAATGAATATAATAAAGGTTTTCCCCGGTTGAGGGTTTCTGGTATAAATCTCTGTGTACTATGTGAATGAGCCATTGATTAATTTATGTTTTGCTTAAGAATCTATATGCATTTCTTTACTTCACAGGTTTAAAACTTACATGTGGTATCAGGGCTAGGTTTTTGGCTTCAGAGGGACACCTGTTAATGTTTATGCCATTATTATAGTTCTTTGCATTTCAATAGATAAGAGCAACATAAGAACAAGATCACTGAGAAATACACATTCACAAGAGACACAACATTTATCCTGGGAA
>JASDQU010818965.1:13765-29470 GCA_032191745.1 Picea mariana | reverse complement strand
CCCCCCCCCCCCCCGGGGTTTTTTAAATTTTTTCAGACAGTCGATTTTTTGCCATCGACTCGCGAGTTTTTGGCGATTTTTTCAAAAAAATTGCCAAAAAATCAGCCGATTTTTTTGGAAAAAATCATTTTCTTGAAAAAATCGCGATTTCTCATGATTTTGGCGATTTTTAGGCGATTTTCTCAACAGAGATTTTGAGACAGAATGTGAAATAAATGCAAACACGGCAACTTCCTTTACGCCAACATCAATAGCAGATTGAAGATCCTTCACATATGTTGTCAACATGGGAACTTGTGTTCTAGTCATTGATTTGATATCATCCATAACATCCCTTGCATCCCTTGACACCTTTTACCACTCTACTTCGTACACAAATTCTTGATCATGGATACCCTTTGTTGACTATAGAGATTCCTTTCAATTATCTCTGCTATGCTTCTAACTTTGACAAGTTTTGAGGTCGTGATAGCCTAACCTCATTGTGTATGCTAGGTTTTAATCCTACAATATACATTTTCAGTAGTTGATTGCCATAAGATAGTGAATTCTAGTTACTAGGACTTCCCATTCATGGGTATATTTGTTAATTGTCTCTATTTGGCACAAGTGGGTGAACTTGGTAAAATTGTCATCTTCTTCATCGTTGTGAAATCTCTTAAGAAAATCTTTCGTGAACATTTTCCAATTTACTGAGAACCCGATGTTTTTTTTTACCACCATGTAAACCAATTGTAAGCATCACCTTCTAGGTGTAAAGATGCCATCAACATCTTTTCTAATTCGTTAATAGGTGGGTTCATAGCAAAAATTCCCATGATCTTATTATCCCACACGATAGCTTTCTATTGTCTTGTCCATCGTATTTAAGTATTTTGATTTTGATTTTATTGAGATGATCAGTGCTATCTTGATTCCATTGTTGACTTGTCTATGACAAGCTTGAGCTTGTCCCTGGGTTTTGGTTGGCTAAGGGGTGCACCGTTAACTCATATAACCTTTTAGTTAGTTAGTCAATCATTTCTCTATGCTCATTAGTTATCTTCAATGCTTTGTTTTTGTTGTTGTTTCACATTCTTGTTAAGTCTAGCGATCGTCTTTCAACATCTTCTATTAGCTTGTTAACTCTGTCCCCAAATGCTTTTCATGTAGCTTTTATTAATTTGTCAAATTTGTCCCCCAATTATTTTTGTCCATTCTCATCGCACTGATACAGTGCCTTATGTTGTTGACTTCATCTCTAAAATTATTCACATTTGCTATTTTGGTATTGGTGTTTTTTCTTACAGAACCCCTGTTAACTTAACTTTATATACTATGTATATAAAGTTTAATACATAATTATAAAATTGACTCTTTTTGAAAAGGTATATCTATATCTATCTATCTATCTATCTATCTATATATATATGTATGTATGTATGTATGTGGGCTTCAATATATTTCCTTAAGGTATTTTTTTTTTTTAAATTGGGCAATGATTTTAGGTTTAACCTTTGGTGGATGAATGGGAATGGAATGGAAAAGGGATTCATGTGATATGGTGGAAACTAAGGTTGGGTTATGGAGTCACACTAAGATAAAGGCGGCTGAAGTCTCGTAGATAGAAATAGATGGTGGACAAGTGACTGGGTAAGAGGGTTGAAAAATTTGCAGCAAGAATAATTGTTGAGTGATAGTGAGGATCACCATGCAAGAGTGAATAGGTTGTGTTACTCTAGATATTGACATGAGAGTAAACTTGGTATTGTGTAGATTGATGGGATCCTAAGTTGCAAGAAATGGCCAGGATGGTGCCGTCCCGGTACCGGAAACTTGGCAAAACGTTGAAATTGGTAAGAAACCTGGGCAGCCGTACCATACAGTTGCATACATTTCGGTCGGGTTTCAGCCCATACGGACGGCGTTTCGACGCTGATCTGCTTGTTTGTGGGCAGGTACATGCATCTAAGTAGGCCGCGGGCCTCCCAAAACTGCCCAATTTTTTTGTTTTTTCCATTTCTAAAAAAGATAAACCACTCATATATGTTTTTTATTCTTTTTGAAAAGATAAACCACTCATTTATAAAGGCTGATTTTGGATGTATAGCCTCATCTATAAAGGCTAATTTTGGATTTTTTTGCTTGCATCATGTAAACAATAATATTGATCATCTATGGGAGTTAATATAGACATGGTTTTCCTTCTAAAATGCCATTTATGCATGTCATTATGTTTATATATATATATATATATATATATATATATATATATATATATATATATATATACGACTCCCTTGATGTTTCCATTTTTGGAGGGTAGCGTTTCTTGCTGTACTCGTTTCGGAAACTTCCAGACGTTTCCCCATTTCGTGCAAATTAGATGGGATCATTCTAGACTTCAAAAGGTTGGATATTGCTGGAGGTTGCTTTAGTGGTGTATCTTTTTCTTCATCATGGTGGTCACATGGTCATGTTCAAGTCACCTTCACTTTGTGTTGCATAGTTGGTTCATGCCCTTTAGCATGGTGGTGTACTTTCCTAGTTTGCCTATCCATATTTCATCACATCTCATCATTTCACCTAGGTGAAATGTTTGTCACAACTTATAATCACATTTTTCCTAGGTGAAACCCACTTCACCTTTACATTTCATCATTGTGCCTAGGTAATTTGTGTATCACATCACATCTCTACCTTTTCCCTAGAAAAACTCCACATTAACACCTACATTCCATTTCATTCCATCTCGTAGGAGGTGCATGGCATAATTTTCTTAAATTCCCTAAGTCTTACCTTATAATAACTTCTCAATTCTTATATTTTCACTCTTTCAAGTGTGAACACACCTAACTGGTTTGGGATATTTAATTTAAAATACCAAAACCTTAGGAAATGCCAAAATAGTAGCCTATTAATGCTTAAATGTTATAATTCTCTTTTGAGGCTAAATTCCCTAAGTTTTATTCTTGATTATTCACTAGGGAACATAACTTTATGTCCATGAGGTACACAACTTAAGTTAGTACTTCCCCCCTTTGGAACACATGTTGAGGCAACACATAAAAAATCCAATTCGCCCTAGCCTCAAAATATCCTTATTCACATGTGCTAGCTTTATTATGTCACTAGTTTTGAGGAATTATTTGGTCTTCATGTTTGACTAGGAGCTATTATCCATGAGCCCTAGGGTTTTAGCCTTTCACATCATTATTTCCACCTCATTACATGTTTGCCTAGGCTACTAGGTGGTACACCCCACTATGAGGACCCACTTACCCTTGTTCACACCTTTGCACACATGTGAAGTGACCTATAACTTGGACCTGTTATCCCTTAGCCTAGGGATAACTAAGGAGATTATGTCTCGAGGCCCATAGGTCCTAGACATGGAGTACCGAGAGCTAGATCGACTTGAGCATGGCCCAGGAGAGCCCATCCTTTCCTTCTTCAGCGCCTCCACTTTGTTAGCATCAACAACGTCCATCACATTGGCTTGGTCTTGCAGCAGAAGTGGGTCTTGCTCCATGAGGTAATGAGTCCGAGTATCATGGTATGTGTCACTATGATTCTGAAAACTTTTGAATATGTGCATTTAATTCTTTTTGCTTCTAACATGTGCTTGGACCTTATGCCTTTCCACTTGACCACACCTGGGGGGAATGACAAGATGCCCTAGTAAGCTGGTTCCCATAGGGTTTGAGTTGCCACTGGGGGGATTCATCAAAGGCCATCGTTTGCTTGCACCATACTTACCACTATTCATCTTTCTCCCGCTCATCCATCCCATTACACTGGTCTGGGCATTGGGTTGGCCAAATATCTAAGGGTTGTACCTTACCTTGTGGGAAGAAGGGGCTAAAGGCCCGAAGGGTAAAAGTAGCTGGAAAAAGATAAAATCCAAAAGAATGAAACCTTGAGATGCTTCGCCCAAGGATCCTCGAGAAAGCAATAAAAAGCTTCTCCGCAAGAAATAGACGGACCCATAAAAAATAATAAATCAAGACCTAGTTGGAGGATAGGGGGTCTCATCACGAGCCAACCTATTAGGTCCAGGGGAATGTAGCGGTATGACACTACCAACAGTTGGTCACCACGCCAGGGTAGTGGCTCTTGGTGGCATAGCCAAGAGAAAGGGGGTCTCATCACGAGCTAGCCGTCTCATTTCCGTAAAATGCTTGTGGGTAACATTGCCACCACTGGTCACCATGCCAGGGTAGTGTCCCCTAACTAGCCTCCTGAAAGAAAAAGCAATAAGAATAAAGATAAAAGGCATGAATGGGCTTGGAAACATTTGCATCGATGATAAGGTGCAACCACTCCTAGACTAAGTTTGGTTTTGGAGCTCCTATTGTGTGTCCCTTCCCTTCTTTTCTTGCAATAAATGTTTGCTAAATCCTTTGTTAGAATAAACCCTCTTAGATTGCATTCATGACTCCATCACGTAGATCTGGACATTCATCCAAGGAGATCTGGGGAAATCTCAACAAGCTATTTGAGGCACAAGCAGTGAATGCAGAAATTTCCCTAAAATAATAGTTATTCAGCGTTAAAATGCTAGTTGAAGCCACCATGTCAAGTCACATCAACAATCTAAGATCTATTATCAGACAACTTGCAGAAGTCAAGGCAACAATTGATGTGGAGGATGCCAAGGCTATTCTCCTAAACTATTTTCCGCCTAAATAAAGTAGTGCTATCTCTACTCTGAGTCAACTACCTTCACAAAGTCTGGACGGAATGATTGCAACATTGCTAGCAAAAGAAAAGAGAACCACTGAAGGTGATAGCCAACCGAAACTTGCATTCTATGCAAGAAACAACCACAATAGATTAGCAAGAGACAAAGAGGAAATATAATGCCACTATTGCAAGAAACTGGGTCATACAACTTGGAATTGTAGACAACGAGCCAATGGCGTTCTTAAGGGAAAGGTCAAAGATAGACAACATGTAGCGAGTCTAGCCATGATTGAAGATCCACCGAATGCTGATAGTGGTGAAGATTCTATTGAAGAAAAGGCATTTTATACATTTTAGGAAGCCTGTGCTTTGAAGATAGGAAGGGATCAGTTAACGGTTTGTTACCCCCCCATGCCTAGGGGTAACTAGAGGAGATCATGTCTCGTGGCCTTGTTAACCCCTACATTTTCACCCTTGAAAATCTTGAGGGTTAAGAGCCAACATGCACTATTTTGGCTGGCATTCAAAGATTTTCCAGAGTTTATCACTTGTGTGAGTCAGAGGTTGGTTCCCATCAGAGACAGGTACATGATCGGTATATGATTTTTTTTGTTTTAGAGTTAGAGCTAGCTTGGTTTCCCATACATTTGAGAGAGTTGTCTACATACAGTAGGTGTCCCTAATTTTTAGGAGGTAGTGAGGGAGAGACTCAGTTGACAGCTTGGAGCAGTTTTGAGCATACAGGATTTGTCCTTGCATGATTTTGAGTTCGATGGCACTTTTCTGGGTGACATGCAAGAAGTTTCTATTTTTAGTAGGTTGAGCTTTAGGCCTCAGATTGAGATTTTGAGTGTGCAATATTCATTCCTCAGACATTCTTAAGTCTTTTGGACCTTTTCTGGGTGACATGCAGGATATTTCTATTTTTAGTAGGTGGAGCACTAGGGCTCACATGTCAATTCTGATTGTGGATTTAGAATCCTCTTGGAAAACGAATCCGATGACTATGATATCATTGACATGCAAGCACATCCTATTTTTAGCAGTGTCATTTTTTAGACATTTGACACATGGTGGTGTTCTCCTAGTCATCCTGGATGTTTTTGATAATTTCCTAAAATTTAGGAGCCAGACCCTATTTTTAGAATGCTCTATAAATAGTAGGGGTGGTTGGCTCCACTGGTGACAAGTGGCAAGCTCAGATTCCAAAATTTGGCAGTATTTCAGTGTGATGTGGCTTCTACATGGCATTAATTAAAGAGGGGCACATTTTGATTTAGCCAATCAAGGCTAACTTTTCTCACTAATGTTTCCTCACTTGCCATAGCTCCACTTTCCATGCATCAATTTCGCAAAATTCCCCTTAATTTGCTTTTAAACGCTAATTTCCTAAAAAATAGGAAAATCCCTAAAAAATGGAGAAAATTTCCTCCTTGGTTAACTCATGATTTACTTGGACAAATTAGGAGTTTAGACATGCGTTGGGTTGCAAATTTCATCCTCCATGCATCCTAACCCTTCCTAAACACCCAAACGCGTTGCTTCATGCTCATTCTCTTTCTCTCCTTCCTCAAGTGCGCCCTCTCTATTCTCTTCCTCCATCACACGTGTAATGCATTACACATTGCTTATACAATCCTCTAACCTTGCATGTGCCACCTCACACTCTCATTCCTATTTCCTAGATTTCCAATCCATTGGTGCGTCTATTTTAGCCACTCTCTCTCTCACCCATGGGGGTTTTATTTGGCTTCTCTCATTGTGAGTGTCCCTCCTGCTATGTATTAGGGCACATTCTCATCTCCATGCACACTTGTCTCACTCATTCTTTCACACTCACTCTCCTATCTCCTAGCATGCGTTTATATCCTCCTCCCACACTCCCATTTCTCTTACACTACTTATTTCTTACATACCCATGTGCATCCTTCAAGTTAACTAGTACGTATCTATCCCTTTACCACACCTTTACTATCCTCTTTTCTCACACGTGGGATCTCTAACTCCACACCTCATGCACACACACCTTTTGTTTCTCCCACTTATCTCTTCCTCACACTTGCACATGCTTTCCTCACTCCCTCATGGACATATTATTCCTACTCTCCCTATTTTACCTCCTATGCGCCATAGTCTCTCCTCCTTGGGAATTGCACCCCCTCTCCTATATAATGGATCGTCTACATTGATTATTGGTTGGATTTTGGTGGAAGCAACACATACTCTCTCTCTCTCTCTCTTCTCATATTCTCTCTAGTGAAACTACTCTCTTTGATCAAGATTGATCATTGTACCGGTTGTGGACTTGTTGATTGTGGCGCAATCAACCCTTTGGCAAGCCTATAATAAATAAGTTTTGTGTTTATTTTTGAACCTTCCTTCTTGTTGGTACTTTGTTTAACTTTTGCAATTATATTAGTAGTTCATACTATTCATTGTGATATTAGTCTATCTTTTGAGTAGTTTCTTTTCGATTTTCTTCTATCTTCCTTTGTGCTAACCCTACAGGAATCTCTCCAAGCTATAAAACTATCTTTTCCCCCATGTCTTGGGCAGTTTTAACACACTGTCCAAGACATATCAGCCACTGTTTTTTGTCACTTTTTGCAGAAAATCAGACTTTAAGACAACAACAAAGTACCCTAGGGACTCCCCCCTGAGGTTGGCACGCATCGGCCCAAACGTAGAGGGGTCTAGGCCGTGACAATTTGGGGTTTTTCTCCTTTAATTAGCTGCTTTTTCATTGCTCTTTTTCATCTTATGTCAGCTCAATTGGAGGGTGAAAAAGTGTGCTAACAAATTGCTGTCCTAACGATGCTTATGCTTTAAATTATTATCTTGAAGCATTTGATGGAATTTTTGGTATTCTTCTCAGGAATAAGGAACCTCAAAATCTGGAGGATGCCTAGGCTGCTGCTATTAAATTAGAAGGACATTTTATCGTAGCCCACAGTTTTGTTCTAATCCATGAATTTCAACTGCCGCTTGTTAAAGAAGTGCAGGAAATCCTTGTTACTAAAGATGAACCACAACTTGCACCATGCCAGGTTCCCAGAGATAAGTAGGATGATCATGGCTCAGGTTTAGATGATGAGGTACCAGAAGCTGCACCACTTGACCCATATGCACAGTTCCATGAAGATGACGGTGAAGATTCGAATGCTCAGGAGTGTTCATCAGTTCCTCTCGTTAGTGATGATGAATTATGCTAGGAGGAATCACAGGCCAACCAAGTAGAAGTGGATCGACAAGATATTTCATCCGTGCTCACCCTAGTAATGGTCTAGGAACAACCTTATTTGATACCGTTACAGTAGGAGGAGCTACTTTTGGTTCAACCAATGTTATCAAAACCAAAAACCAAACCGGATTGGTCGACCCCAAAAATGCGAAACTGGATCAGACCGGAAAAAAATTGGAAAAAAACCGGTCGACCAAAAACTACAAAAAATATTCAAATTTTGAAAAAAAACATATATATTCATGTGCATCTATATGAATCCAAACCATTTATACACAAATATGCAAATATTCTCATTTATATAGCAAGTAAGAGTGCATATAAGTTATAACCAAAATAGCAACGAGTGCAATACAACCGTTTTTGTTATAGTTTGATTGATTTTATAGTTAATTTCTAGATGGAAATCATAGCTTAAGATCTTATTATGTTGCCTCTCTTCTACAAATTTGGTGCTCCATTTATTGTAAAGAGTGTCAACATTAAGTTGGTTGCTTTGTGATATTTTGTCTTGTAGTCGGTTTTTCTCTTAGTTCCTTATACATCTAGTTGATGCAAGAATTGTTATTATTGTGTGAAAATGTATTTATTTCATTCTGTGGGCCATGAGTTAAGCCATGAGTGCATTATGAAGAAATAATTAGGAAGTCCTAGTTAATTGGGTGAACAGTTGTGTTCCACTACTGCCTTGTAGGTGGACCTACATGTGTGTATTGAGGTTTTAAGACCATGATTTGCTCATTTTAAGACCATGATTTGATCATTTCTTTTTCTTTTGAGGAGATTTTGGATGTTTCTAAATTGAAAACACAACTTCTAGTTTCTAAAACTCTATATAATGTACAGAAATTGGCAGAAATTTGTTTTTTTTTTCAAAAACTTTATTTAATGTAGTTTCTAAAACTCTATATAATGTGTGCTATATGGGTGCTGTATGGAACTAGCCAGAACTGTTTGGAATCAGCCAGAACCGGCCAAAAACGGTTCCAGGTCACCAGTTTGATCGTTTTTGCTTAGATGGCCGGTTTGACCGGCCGATTTTGCTGGACTAAGCCGGTTTTAATAACACTGGGTTCAACCAGAGGATGATATCCCTTATACTTTACCCACGATCCATCGAACAAATCTTGTTCCTCAACATGATCCTATGAATGATCAGAATATGGATATTAGAGTTCATCATGATCTGGTTGAGCTCAGGATGATGGAAGTATTCCAGAAAGTAGATTCTAAGAGCTTTGCCTCTTATGCATTCACGCTTCTAAATCCCAACCAACAACCTTCAATCAACCAACACTCTTTAGTTATGGAAAATACATCAAGGCAACTTTGGGTCATATGAGGTTTGATGGTGGTCCCCTTGGAAGGTTGACTTCGTTGACCTTTCTCGTCGGATTGATCATTTAGCCACATGGTTACATTGGTCCTTTGAGTATGATGATTTAATCATGGCAACTTTGATGTAAATTTTTTTGGGGTCTAGAGTAGTTCCTTTCCTTTTTGCATGTTATTTCAGTCTTTTCTTCTTGCTGATTTTAGTTTTTAGCAACAATTTACTTTCCTTTGTAGTGTCTTTTCCCTTCAACTATTTACTTCAGTCTTTGCTTAAGTGTCACTGATTTTTTCCTAGTTATATCAACATGTGGTCATGTCTTGTGTGTCTTATACAATAAGTGGATGTCCACTATTGCTTTTCATGGGACAAAATATGAATGTCTATCATTAGAGTGAGCTTGGATAGGAGTCCCGTTTGTCATGTTCTCGAAGCATCGAGTCTTTAGGATGGGTAGTTTGAACTTTGAGGAGACATAGGATAGTCTTGAGTCATCTTATGTCTTGTCTCCTCATCTCTTATCGTTGAGTCTTTTCCTTTGATTCAGTCGTCCTCCTCACCCAACAATAGCGATATGGTACTTGGTTCTTTCATCTTGATCTTCTTGAGTTATCACTTTGCATTGAGGGAAGTTAGACATCATTGCTCTTCTTTTCAGTAGGTCATCCTGTATTGACTTCGACACATTATCTATGGGTGACCCAGGAGTAAAGCTCCTTGGTAGTCGTTAACCTCATTGGCGGTTATCTCGCATCTGACAAGGTTGAGTATCATTGGGCTTTGATTGGATGATCCTTGTCAATGTTTGACTTCAGAACATCTTTCACAGTGATAGGTTGTGCTCGTACCTTAGGACCTGTTATCGCAAAATTTGTAGCTTGGGAAAAGCCCAACCCAATCCACGGAAGTATGACAACTACGGGAGTACCTACCCACTGTCACCTCAAATTGACACTCCCCTCGCTTTAGTGATGATGAAATCACCACAAGGGGGGAATCCCGGTGACCCTAGGGGGATTGATATGGAAAGTATGAGAATTATTGTTGAACACCCCTATAGGTCAAGATTGAAGAAGGAGTAAGGCTTGAGAATGAGTCTTGTAAATGGAGAATGGTTGCCAAGTGTTGTGTACCTGGAAAGCAATGTTAGCCCTGCCCAAAACAAGACAAATGATAAATATACAATCCTTAAACCAAGGGGAAACAAGTAAGAAGCCTTGCTGTCCCAAATTGCAACAGTATATATATATATATATATATATATATATATATATATCAACAACAAATACAAAAACTACAAATTTAACCATCCAAAATCTAGTACAAGATATCAGAAATAAAGCTAGCAATGACTAGTCAAACTTCCAATTTTTAAAGCAAGAATTTGGTGGAATTAAGGGTTGTTTATTAAGTGTTATCAGCAAGTTATTATGACATCCAAGTGGTTGTATCAAACAATTTCTACAGCAACAAGATTTAGCTACAAAAAATCAGCAAGTAAACCACCCAACAATTAGCCAATAACTAGTAGAACAATTACCAAGGTTTACAATTGAATTTCAGCGGTAGAATAGTGAGCAATAGATGATGAAAAGGTGATTTTGCAGCAGCCCTAATGGCCGTAGCATTAATTTGTAACAACAAAGAGAATTACTTGGCTAAAGTAGATGCCCTTAGGGCACAAGAATGCTTATATCATATAGAATCAATTCCAACTTAGACAATTGCAATATCTCAACAATTCATGTATACCAATGCAATGATTTTATATCTCCAATGCAAATTAGACTAGTGCCAAATCAATTGGGTTATGGAGTCTCTTGTGTAAAATCTAGCTGTGTTACTTCTCTAGGGGTGTAAGCCTTTTTACTTCCTAGAGAAAACAAACTAGCAAGGTAAATCTAGGAGGGTGTAAGCCTTTTTACTCCTAGCAACCTTTGCAAAGTACCTTATTCAATGATAACCAAGTAGACTTGATGGAGGGTGTATGCATTTATACTCCTCTAAGGGTTTAGACAAATTTAGCTGGAAACAAGAAGAAAAACACAATTAATGCAGAAATTCCTTACCAATTCCAAGAAAAAGCATGAAGAAACCCTTTCTTATCAAAGCATATTCCACCAAAATTACCAAGAACAAGCATCCAAGAGATAGCGCCTTAGCTTCCTTCACCAAAAGACAAGTACTAGCTTCTGAATAACACAAGAGAGAGAGATATGCAATTTGCTCAAGTAGGACGAAAATTTCAGCCAAGAGGTATGTAATCCTCAAGTGAGTTATAATGAAAATGAAATGAAAATGACTCCTATTTATATGAAGTCACTTTAACAATTTGTCCACAAAAGTTTGTCCACTTTCAATAATTCAAGGAGGCCAACCTCCTCTATTTGCCCTTTACATCTTAAAATTCAAAATTACATAAAGAAAATCCCCTTTTAGGGGTGACTTCATGCCCTAAAGGATGACGTTAGGCCTCCAAAATGAGACGTTTTGCCTACCAAGTGAAATTGTTGGGCCTCCAAAGGCCTCACATCATGTCATCAAGTGGTCTAGTGTAAGGCAAGTGTCTCTCTCTCCACCAAACCCTAGCCTTCCAAGTGATGACATCATGCCCCAAAAGTGAAGTGTATGGCCTGTTAGCAGACAAACTGTAGGTTGGGAAAAGATCGACCCAATCCACTGGATGGCGATAAAAGTGGGAGAGTTTACCCACTGTCACCTCAGATAAACCCTCTCTCGCTTCTGTGAAGGAAGAATCCAACACAAGGGGGAGTCCCAAGTGACCCTAGGGGGAAATGAAGTGGAAAGTGAGAGTATGGAAGTGAATCCCCCATAGGTCAAGCTAAGAGATGGAAGATGGCTTGGAGATGATTCTTGGTGATGGTAAATTGTTGCCAGAGCCTTGAGTACTTGTAGAAGGGAATTGTACTTGCCCGAGACAAGAGAAATGACCAATATACAAGCCTGAAATAAAGTGGACAAGCAAGAAACGCTTGCTGTCCTATATTGTTGAATTTTTAATGCTTATCTCAAGCACATGTAGTTTCTTTTCAATTTAGCATGAACTTGAACTGTAAACAATGCAACAATACAGTATACAATAGTTGCAGTAACCAAGATCACAAGAAGAATAACCATGCACAAGAACACAAGAAGTTATCCTGGGAAAACCCTTCTCAACCAAGGGAAAAACCCAACAATCCTTTGCTATAGAGTCAAGAGAAGATCACCTTTTCACCACAAACCCTAGTGCACATAAGAGGGTGCTTTATGACCAAGAAAGCTAGCACCTAAGGAAAGTGCGCACTTCAACCCTACAAGTAGGCGTTGAGAGAATGATACAAGTATGAGTGAGTGATCCACAATGGGGATCTAAATCTCCAATAAATACATGACCTAACACAACCATAGGTGTGTCTATTGGCACAATAGGGCCGACTTGTACAACTCAAATACAATTAATCTTTTACACAATATTAATTATCTTTACATGGTGGGGCCAACTTGTACCCTTCACAATACAAAATTAGGGTTTCACAATAGTCTTACTCTTAGACAATATCACGAGGATCTCTCACACATCCTCTAGTGCTCTACCGCTAGGGACAAGTCCACATGTGCTCAACCACAGGGATGTCACCCTCAACATATCAACTCAACTAAATCCATAGGAGTACTATTTGGAGAGCCATCTCCAGTCGAATCAACTAAGTCCATAGGAGTCCGAAATGAGACCACCTCAAGTCATCTCATCTCACTCAAGAGGAGCACGACGAGAGACCACACACGTCATCTCAACTCAGTCCAGAGGAGTATGACTCACCCATCACATGGGCGTTCTCATAGATTGTCTCAGCTCAGTCCAGAGGAGAACGACCTGGATAATGTCTCATGAAGCTGCAATCATCAACACTCCCTCTCAGCTAGGGAGGCATTCTCCACTAGGTCAAGTCTCTTGTGGAAGTACTCGAACTTTGTCCTGACAAGCGGTTTGGTGAAGACATCTGCAACCTGCTCGTGTGTAGAAAGGTACTGCACGTGTATTGCTTTCCTCTGCACTGTTATCCCGGATTTCTAGGGATAACTAGGAGATCATGTCTCGAGGCCCATAGGTCCTAGACATGGAGTACCGAGAGCAAGATTGACTTGAGCATAGCCCTGGAGGGCCCATCCTTCTCTTCTTTCATTAGACTTGTCTTGTCAGCAGCAACAACATCCATCACCATCGGCCTGGTTTTGTATCGGAGAAGACTCTTGCTTCATGAGGTAATTGGTCCAGGTATCATGGTATGTGTCATTTTTTATCATTATAACCTTTAGATATATGCATCTTACTTCTTTTGTTTATGACAACTGCTTGGATCTTACATTGACCCGCTTGACCATGGTTGGGGGGATTAACAGGGTGTCTTAGCAAGCCTGTACCCATAGGTTTTGGTTTTCCACCGGGGGGATTTCTGAAGAGCCATCGTCCGCTCCCATCATATCATCACTTTTACATCTTATCTCCCACTCATCTGTCCAATTCCCCTAGTCTGGGCATTAGGATGATCTGTTTGTGGGGTTGCACCTTATCTCGTGGGAAGAAGGGGCTAAAGGCCTAGAAGGTAAAAGCAACTGGTAAAAGATAAAAACCATAAAAAATGAAACCTAGAGATGCCTCACCCAGGGATCCCCGAGAAGGCAATAAAAAGCCTCTCAACCAGAAATAAGAGGGACCCGAAGAAAAATAACAAAACAAGACCTAGCCAAGAGGATAGGGGGTCTCATCACGAGCCAACCTATTATGTTCATGGGTACCTAGCAGTATGACATTGCCATTATTTGGTTACCACGCCAGGGCAGTGACCTTTGGTTGCATGGCCAAGGGAAAAGGGGGTCTCATCACGAGCCGGCCTTATCATCTCTGTGAAAGTGCTTGTGGGTAACACTGTCAGCTTTGGTCACCACGCCAAGGCAGTGTCCTCTAGTTAGTCCTTGAAATAAAAAAGTAAGAAAGCAAATAAAGAAAAGAAAAGAATAAAGGCAATAAAGGGCTTGGAAAGAATTGCATCCATGACGGGTACAGCTCGCCTTCTACAAAGGCACCCACAGGTAATATCATGCATCCCTGTCTTTCACTTTACCCGTATGTCTGGACATCCCTTGACCACATCACCTCGTTTTACATGGCTTGGATGATACCCCTTGGAGACTTTCCTTTCCTTATGGATACTAGCCCAATAGGGTATTTTGTCTTTTTCTTCGGCTTTGTATTGTAGGTGTNCAGGGTTTTTATGCATATGTTTGATAACCTTAATGATGAAACGTGATTAACATTGCTATGATCCCTGTGACTAATGAGCCCATGGAAGGCGAAGTTTTTGATGTGCAGGACCATGCCCGACGGACAGGTCCAAGTTGGACTGGTACACATGGGGAGATGATTAGTTCGGACCTCCATGGGGCTGAAGAGCCCATCAGATGGTTGCTGGGACCCTATCAGGGGCAGAGACAGGACAGTGCTTGATTGAGCTTTTGCACCTGAGAAGAAGAAGGACGTTCCATCCAAGACACTTTGGCTGAGCCCAACCCAGGGGGGTTGACCCACTTCAGGTGGAACGTCTCCCTTTGATGGCCTAGGACGTCACCTAGGAGCCATTGACGTCATCTTGACAGTGTGGAAGTCTGACAGGGCAGCTGGCACGTGTGGCAGGGTTTGGAGGCCCAAAGAGGGCCAACGTTTTGTCATTTGTGCTGCATTTTGCCCTAAAAAGAGCCAACGTCTCCCTCAGGAAGGCTTGACGTCTTGCTTATGCTCATTTAGGGCTTTGATTTAGCAGTTTAATGTAAAAACGATATGATTTTGGTTTGTAGCCTTGTCGGCTATTTTTAATGACCTAATTTTAATTAGAGGTCATGATACACTATTTATTGAGGAGTTTTTCCCTCATTTTGACAAGAACACACAACTCACTCTCTTGTGAGGTCTGATTTTTGCACCCTTGTTGGGTATTTGGTCTTTTGAAGTGAGGCGCACTTGTTGATGGAAGGATTTTCTTGGCATATTTGGCATTTCTCTTGAAGGAAGGTTTACAACTAGGGTTTGCATTGCTATTTCTTCATGATATGTAAGTGTATTTTCTGCAAAATTTTTTAATTGAATGGTTGTAAGTTTGTATTCTTGCATTTACTTATAAATTTGCTGATTTAAAACCCTAGGTGACAAGCACACAAGTAGGTCCTTGTTTCATGTCCCCTAAAAGAGAAATATTCAACCATTGAAGAAGGAAAGAAGAGCCTAGCCTTTGCTACACTCTCTTCACTTTTCCCTTGTGCTAGCTGTGATTTTTAAAGGTTAAAAGGGAGGAGACGTCCCAGGCCTAGGTTATCTACACTTAGGGCCGTCCATCTTCTAGGGTTTGGTGATAGAGCCTTGCCATTGCAACACTCTCCCTCACCTCACTCTCTTGTTTTAACTTATCTT
>JASDQU010818964.1:17844-31478 GCA_032191745.1 Picea mariana | reverse complement strand
TCTCTTCATAGAGTAGGCTTAGCAATTTTTCCAATATCCCTACTATCATTTTGGAGGCCACTTTCGCAAACATCTACATAAACTTTTCTCATATGATCCCCACTACAATGCCTACCAATCCATTTTCTATATATACTTAGAATATAGTGTTAATAATTATATTTATATTATTTAAAATATCACATTAATGTTATATCATTTAATAAAGTTAATGCAATTAATTAATTTTATTTATTTATTAAACAACTTTATCTTTTGTGAAATTTCCAAAAAATTATAATTGTATGGATTTACACTTTATTAAGTTTGATGTTAACTCCTTAGCTTTTCTAAAATCCAATCTCATAACACGATAAAAGAAAATTTACAATTTCCTCTTCAACTAATATTATCAATACTATTATCAATATTGTAATAACATCACTATATACAAAACTTTGAGCAACTCTAATAATATTTGACCATAAATGTTTCAATGTTCAAATATTACTTGATACCAATATTTGGTATACCTAACCCCTTCCTTGGCCAAGAGGGTACCCACCCCTTCATGCATTATAACATTTCACTAAAGCTATAAGTCAACCCATAAGTCCCTTATATTCCTTATGAATATTATATTAATCATCTCAACTTTATGATCAACGTATTTTTCACAACATAAGTCCCTTCTATTTCTTGGGACTATCATATTTAATCATCTTAACTTTATGAGCATACGTCATGGTGAATACCATGCAATACATATGAAATATTTTCTAGTAGTTTCTTGGATTTTGGGATTTACTATAAATATATGTTTATAAAATGTATGTCACCGGTGAATATACGAAATTCACGTTTATTAATGTAAGGAAAATGTCTATATATTAATAATCTTTTGATGAAGGTATTATAGTTTGTTGGATGCTGAAGTATCATGAGGTTTATTTGGGATATGGTCATTTTAAATGTAAGGAAAATGTTGATGAAGATATTATAGTTTGTTGAAGGTTGAAGTATCATGAGATTTATGTATTTCGGGTATGGTCGTTTTTGTGAGGGTGATATGTTTATATTATTATAAATTTAATACATCATAATATCATATGTACATAACAATTTATGTATATTTTAGGAATGTTATATATATTTTATAAAAATTATTTGTATGAAAAATATTTTAAAATAAAATTTAATATAAAAAATAAAATTATTTTTTTAATTTAATATGATATACTATAATTAATTTTATTATATAATATTTATTTTTATACAAAACATAAAATATGATATAGAGATATTTTTATTGACATAAAATCAAAACCATCACTCTCCAACATTATGTATCAATTATACATAATAATGTACCAAGATATAATAATCTATCAATGATATATTCCACCATGCTTATATTAAAGTGAGCACACCATTATGTATCAATTATACATAATAATGTACCAAGATATAATAATCTATCAATGATATTTTCCACCATGCTTATATCAAAGTGGGCACAATTGTGATAAACACTCGATTCGCCCACATATATGAAATATTTCTTTTGTTACATTTCTGAAATGCATTCTTGAGTGCATGTTAAACCACCAACATAGGAAATGAGAATATTCATATAGTTGAATCACACATTTAAAATATTAAAGAATTGACACTTTTTCTTTGGTAAAAATATTTATCTCATACTTTCCATATAAATTGACAATGTTTTTCTTAATCGAAATGATTAAATTTTGGTAATATAAATGTGTGCCTTTATCCCTATAGCAATGGGGTATATAATAATAAAAGCTCCATGTTCATATAAATGGCTCCTCTCCCTATAATGGTTTGGGAAGCGACCAAGTAAAGAGCATATTTCGTTTTTTACATTTCTCCATCCTTAGCGTTGAGATATATATGAATAGATTGCTTATATAAGATTAGACCAAAAAAATACATGCTAGAATTTGGTTTAGTTATTGTACTATTATGCATTTAAGAGTGGGTCTTTGAGAGACACTCCTTTTTTAGTTGAAGAGTGAGTTAAGGCAATGTTCCTTATTGTCTCACTTTTTATAATATTCTAGTTTGATTTTTGTTTTAATACTTTGTATTTAAGTATGTTGAAATGTTTTTGCATGGATATTTTATTACTATGTTTTATTTAGCACTATGAGATAGATATGTCATGGTTGCTTAAACATTTTCAATATTTGTAAATCTTTTTATTTAACATAATTAATAAAATGATAGGGTTGACTGAGGAAAGAGCACCTAAAGGGGCTATGATACTATGAGAGGGGAAAGGTAAGGGGTATGTGGAATGTTATATGCCTAGTTATCTAAGTCATCCACCCACCTTACCTTTAATTCAACTCTTTGTTTTTTGTATGGTGTTAATGTGAACCTATCCTATAGTCTATAGAAGGTATCAGAAGTGGATGTAACATTTTCCTAAATTTATGTAATCATCTTCTATATTCTTGGAGTTTGTCTCCCCCACCTTCTTGAAACTAAAAAGAAGTTGGGATTAAGTTTTTGTTATCCATCTTTCACTCGTTAAAAGAGAATGGAATTTGAATGGAAGGGGGAAGCTAATTTTCGGATGAAGGAAAAAGAGGGGAAATGAAAGTTCTTGTTGAGAAAAAGAAGGCTACCACACTATGTGATGGAACAACCATGAAATGAAACCATTAGAGCTATGAAACAAGTTAAGAACCAAGACAATCATGTTGAAGTTTGAGAGACATCAACCTAGACCTTTTTATGCACACACTGAATAACATTGGGGGGAGGATACTTCTAATGGATTTTTGAGAAGAGGAGGAAGACCTGATTGTGTTGTGTGGGGTAGGTATTGTGGGTGCCAAATAGTTGCTCTATCTTAAGAAAACTCAGAAATGAGACATTTGGTTAATAATACTTTTGCTTTGAAATGGATAAATTACCCTAAGTATTTTGCATCGCTTCTTCGCCCTGGTGGTATCATAGTCTAGCTAGGAGGTGGTGTTTTGTAGAAAGGCCATGTGCAACAAAGCCTATGATTGAAAATGAAAGAAAATGCATTTACAAAAAAAACATATTTTGAATAAAAAAAATGCAGTGAAATCATCCCTATAGGTTGTATTAAAAAAAATGCAACCCATAAATGGTATTAATCTTTATGATAGAATGTTTTTGCAGTCCATCTTTGGGAAGAGAATCATAACCCATATTTGGGAATATTCTTGTGTCAATTTCTTGATGGTAAAATGATTATGGGTGTGCTTCTTTTCTAGTTCTATGACCTATAATTTTTAGTTATCTTTCATGGAAAATCAATCAAGTCTTGCAAATCAATTTGTCAATTGGGCATTGAGTAGGTTTGCCAATCGTCTTCCTGCAAATCAATTTTACAATGGAAAATTGTTTTGGCTGGTGGGAGTTAAGCCTTTGTGTCATTATCGTTATTGCAAATCAATTTTGCATGGGAAATTCATTCACCTAGGCATTATATTTATATGCTAGTATCCATGTTGCAAATCAATTTGGCCTGAGTGTTGAATATTTATGTTATTATCATGTCTCCAAATTGAATTTTTATGTGAAAACCAATTTGGACTATGGGGAGCAACATAGGAGAAGAAAGTTCATCGAATTCTTATATTGAATCTTCAACTTCAAAGCCTCTACTAAATAAATCTCTCCTGCAAGAGATACAAAATTATTCTTCTTAGCACGAAGACTATAATCCAATTAGATATAACATCAGTTATAGGTATTTCTAGAACATAGACTTTCTAATTGTATTTGTAATCCAGTATTGGTCACCTTTGCATTTGGAATATTTTCAATTTCCCATGACAACAAAAATTATGGATATGTTGTCTCCTACGTCTATGATACAAATTCCAACTCTTGTACAAAATCTTCACTCAATGTTAATACTAGGGATACAAAATTAGGTATTCATGGAGCATATGAACATTTGGTTTATCACCCAATTCGTGTGATATGATTGGGTTATTAACCAAATATTATAGTACTCAGTAGAAGTAGGAAACTATTGAAGGACATGGTTTGGACACTTGTAATAACATTGATTTTCAGTGTCCCCTTCTTATTGGGTCTTCTCTAGCACCTTAGGCATTACACAAACTAGATATTATAATCATGCCTTCCCTTATTTTTTCTCATTCTTGTTTTCATTAATGGCTTATGATTCGTGGCATGCACTATGATTAAATATTGTAGGGAGGAAATAATCCTTGCTATGAGGATTTCAATTCTTCTTTTTATCTCTATTCTATGTGGGATATTTGTCTGGATAATTATTCTAAACTAGCATCATATAGAAGTCCCAATCAAAATCATAGGCACAACTTTGGAGGGTCTTGTGAGAAACTTGAGACTGATGTTGCTTTTGTCTATCTTAATATCTAGTTTCTTTGTGTACTATGTACCCATTATAATATTTTTAGTGTTTGCACATTTGAATTGAAGGATCATACCTAATCTCAAAGTTGGTGAATCTTTACTGCCAACTAAGGCAGTTTTGATTAGAGGTTTCAAGGAGCTCAAGTTCAAAGAGTGTCAACTTTAGCAGTAACTAATTAAAGTGAGGATGTTAACACATACACTCATAGGGTTTGATATTAACTAAACTATTACCAGTTTGTGATTAATGACCCAATTAATGAGAGATAGGGATGATTTTAAGGATGGAAATTTATTTTAAAATGTAGAAACCTTAGCGAATCTTACTAATCCTTCATATACCAACTATAAATGTTTGGCGATATTTTGTAAAAATATTCAAATTCCTAAGGATTTTATATAGTTTGTATAAAATTTTGGCGATTTTTGAGGTAAAATAATTTTATCCTATAAAATTTGGGCGAATCATTTTTAGAGTAGCGAATCTTTTTTTGGGAAAAACCATGGAAAATTAGCCCATAAGCGAAATTTAGCCCCTAAAATCATCCATGATGAGAGATCTCAATGAGAATACCAATCTAGTAGTTGTCACATCTTTCATGAGTTAAGATATGTATTTTACTTTCCCCGAACATATTTACCATGTATTTATTTCTAGTTATCATTGTCACTTTGCAAATTGGTACTTCAATAGATAGGTGTTTGTAAGACCCCCAACCCCCTAAGTACCTTTTTAAGGGATGGGGTATTAAAATTTCACTTTTCCTCAACAAGCTCAAACCTCTTCTTGAGGGAACCATAGTCTTCTGCTCATCAAGAGCTTTCCAATGACTTCCACCATGCTCAAAATTGAGCTCTGGATCAAACATTATGGCCTTCTAAAGTTTTGTATGCCTTCATTGGTCAAAATCCACCAAACTGCCACGTGGCTCCCTATCACTTGTGCCATAAAATGTGACATTGAAGTGGTGCCTACCACCCAACCCATCGGGCCCTCAGAATCAACTGCTCAAATTCACTCGGTGACTTCCTTTTCCATCGGAGCCACATTCCACTCCAACTGGAACACTCCGATCGATGCACACTCTAAAAAATATGGCATTCCTCAGAGTTGTGAAATCAGCAGCCTCAATCACTTTGGAGTCTCCAACCCACACGACAATTAAGTCTTTCATCCTCTTTCTCATGTTAAGCGAACTGGTGGGATCCATGACAATCCACAGCTAAGATTGAATCTTGCATATTCGTCGATCTATGGCACATATCACCTCTCAGAGTCCTTTCTTCGGAGTCCCCTAATAACCCCACACTCAAACATTCTGATGGCAACACAGGGTCTTCACTCAGTGAACTTGTGACATAGTGCCTGTGTTTGTGGGATATTAAAGAATACCCCTAATTTCACTAGATATTGATAAATACTTCCCAAAATCATTTTATTGAAACCTCCTCCCATTACATCTTTCTAATAAAAGAAACATCTATTTTAATAAGATACCCCTTTTTATGCCCCCCAATACCTATAAACTCTTTGAGACCCCACACCCCCCAATACCTACAATATATTGACCCTTTTTTTTTAACAATTAAAAAAACCCCTTTATAAATGAACGTGATAAGATATTGGTCAACAGGGTGAAGCCCCTGTGGATGGAAGTAACCTCTGATCAATGGTGGAGATCCACTCACTTGCCACCTCGGTTACCATTGCCATTTTATACCTGCCACCTAGTGTGACGCATGGCACTCATGCTACGTCACAAATCGCTCCCTCAAAATGCCAAATCACCATGACCCATGGACCTTCCTCGTGGAATAACGTGGCGTACACGTCATCACCAAGAACTTGGCTTGTCCATTAGGTATTGACACTTGTCCATTGTGCATTGGTTGGGTGAAGTCATCCTCCTCTACTCCAAGCTTACAAGGGAAAGTCGAAACCTTTCCCTACCAGGACATCGAGTGTTAAACTCCCTCCTGAATGTATACGAAGATCTACAGCTAAGGCCTCTTGACGAATCCTCAATCGACGACTCTAGTTCTATCTCGGAGTTCCTCCCTTTGGAGTGCATCCCATCCGGGACCGCCACTTCTCTCCGACCAACACCCCTCCAATGAACGGTCGAGATCTATCAGCCTATATATTCGAGGGCTAGGATTAAGGCACTTGTCCCCAGACTTGAAACAGACAAGGACTCACCCTCGATCCTTTCCACAAGTTGCAGGTTGACATGTGTCACCCTCTAGACACACTGGCACTTCGATAGCCTGACTTTCTGATAGGTTGAAAAATGACATCAACAATCACGATTCTCTCTAGCATGTGCTTCAATTAATCAATGGTTCTTGTTGGTTCGAAGCCTCCCCCTTTAGAGCTCTAGTGCAACAAATACTTACAAAGGTAATACTCTCATCATCATGTTATCACTCTGTAATTTCCCTTGGCTATAGGAGGGAAATGCAGATGTAACCTTCAAACCACTTTTGGATTGGAATTTGACCCTTCCAAACCGGAGAGGGCTCTCTCACTATAAATTAAGCTCAATGACCAGATCTTAAATGAAATAAGGTTTTTTAAAATGTGGTAGAGTAGGGTGAGGTGTCCATTGGACATGGAGCCAATAGAGTCTAAGGTCAATGAGTTGATGGATACTTGGTGAATTGGATAAAAACTAATTAGAGGCAAGGTAGAAACACTCTCTTAAGCCAATAAGTCATTGCGGATGGAAGATGCATAAAGGAAATGAATAATCATCTCAAGGCATCAGACAAAGGATGAATCTTAAAATTATTATAGGAGAAAAACATATAAAACGTTCGAATGAGTGTAATAGAGAAACCATTATCAAGATGAAATCTGATACAACATTTTCATTCAAACATCATAGAAGAAATATGACTAAATTGATGAAAACACGAATACACTTACACAATAGGAACACATGCATAAGATAGTTGAATCACATGAATATCTGAGAGCAATAACCAGGTACTTCTGATCCACCAGTTTTCATTAAACTCGGAAAAATAATTACAGCATGTACCCAATAACAAAGTCTTCTCACGCTCCAGCCCTTACATTCTTCAAAGCATTGCTTAAAATACCCATTACATGCTCAAAATGCTACTAACTTGTAGGAACAGAAAACTAGATCCTATGAATCAATTAAAATCTCATAACAAAACCAAACCTGGAAAAGATAGCAAAGTATCTCGAATAGTTGGAGCTTATTGTTGGATGATCTTTGGCCTTGAAATGCTTAATTTGATTGCCACTTGCTGAGTTTGTGCCATGTAATCTGCTACTGTCTTTGACCAATCATTCGTTGTTGCAATTTTCTCTGTTCCCCATACACATTTGACTATATTTTATTGCTGACATACTGCCACAAAATTCTAACAATCTCCACCCAATCCCTTCAAAAATGGAGTTGCTATCTTCGAATGTCATCTCTTTCTGGCTGCTGATTTGGATGGCCTTTAAATTTGGTAAAACATTACATTGCAGGATAACAAACTCCTCTCTGAACATTGTCATATAGGGAATAACTTCAAAGTCACTGAAATTATTTGGATCACCAAATTCTTCATAATCCAAAACTGTGAGTGGCAATATTGGATCCATTAACATGTTACAAATATCTAGAAAAGGGACCTTCAAAATTATAGTCCGAAATAAATCTGGACATATATTCATAGCTGCACCTATCAGGATTTCACCAGTACTAAAAGCCATAACTCCTAGTAAATTATTATGGACATATGCCCCTTCCACTAGGTATTTGTTGCATAAATAGGAAATTGCCCCTTTGTCTCAGGAATCCATGGAACTATTGTTGTGCCACTGTACGAATATATATCTTGATGAAAGGACGATGTGGATTAGGATAATACCATTCAAGAATGGCAATTGCAACTTCTCGATATGCTAATCGCATTTTTAATTCCATAGAACGTTCAACCTGATCCTCCTGGCCTGTTGAAAATGTCCCTTCTTGCCTCTTCAATGATTTTATTAGCTCTTCCCTTTAGATATAGTTCGTGTCCTTCCTTACACAAAAATTCCAGCCTCATTCAGAACCTTTTGAAGCTCTGCTCCACTGAAACCATCTGCAAGTTTAGAAACTTCCTTCAGTAAGTTCTCCTTTTCTTCTTTTGATTTAAAGGGCTTGTTCTTAGCAAGAACCCTTAAGATTTAGAGCCTGCCTTCCTCTGATGGCATGCCAATACTTATAACCTCTGTCAAATCGACCTTTTCTTAGAAGAGCAGGGTCCAACTTGTCCAATCTGTTTGTGGCACCCACCACAAGCACCTTTGTCGTCGACGTTTTGAAACCATTTAATTTGTTTCATCCCTACCACCTTCAATTATTTCTTTCTAAGAAATTACAAGTTCAAATCTACAGGAAATAGGGTATGTATACTTCAGTAGACTTTAACCTTAAAAATAGATTATTATTATTATTATTGAATATACAAAAACATTCTCTGTACCATATGAAATAGCAAACCCTCCAATTGCTTCTATGAATGTTATTTGGAAAGTGAGACATCAAATAAACCCTTGGAAACGTAAACTGAACTTATGTGTTCTTCATAAGAGTGATAAATGTATATCGTTTTGGCCTCCAACTGCAGCAGCCATATCTAAAAACTCAGTCATTTTCTTGAGGAGCTACTGCCATCACCGGCAAGAATGAACATTTTAATGGGAAGATATCAGTCTGGATGGGTACAGATGTCGATATAACTCGTGCAAACTCAACTAATAGATGTTGTTTTGTGATGGAATGAGGCCTTCAGACCTGCTATGTTTTATGTTTGACCTGTCCATAGTGTAAACGCTGCCCAAGTGAAAACTCGACACTTGCGAGCTCGGCCTTCTCGGCATTTTGTGGGTGCATTGGTGGATATATCCCACATTGATCTGGGAGAATAGGATATTGTCGTTTATATTTGCCAATGGTCAGAAATTATTTTGATGTGTGCGAACAATGTTATGCCTTTCTCATCGGTGACTTGGCTTAGCACATGGTCGCAGGCCTTGTGTGTTATGTAGCATTGTTCGTGGCTTGTTTCTTTTGCAAGAAACATTAGACTTCGATCCCACCAAATTTTTCCGATAATACCATGCATAAAAAGTAGAGACCATAAAAACCTTACTAAAATTCATAAATATTTTGCCCCACCAAATTTTTCCAGTAATAACATAAAAAGTAGAGACCATAAAAACCTTACTAAAATTCATAAATATTTTGCCCTAAGTAGAGAACATAAAAAAAACTACTAAAATTTTTGCCTCTAAGTAGAGACCATAGAAAACTTACTAAAATTTTTGCCCATGTATATTTTTGTTGATGATGAAAATGAAGTTAATATTAGCTACTTGTGCTACAAAATCATCTATAAATCAATGTAAAATTTATAGGGTGATAACAGATCACCTGGAACAAAGACTTATGTCTCGGTTGATTATGAAAATGAAGTTAATATTCGCTACTTGGTACTACAAAATCATCCATAAATCAATGTAAAATTTATAGGGTGATAACACATCACTTGGAACAAAGACTTATGTCTCGGTTGATGATGAAAATGAAGCTAATATTAGCCACTTGGTGCTACAAAATCATCCATAAATCAATGTAAAATATATAGGGTGATAACACATCACTTGGAACAAAGACTTATGTCTCAGTGGATGATGAAAATGAAGCTAATATTAACTACTTGGTGCTACAAAATCATCCATAAATCAATGTAAATTTTATAGGGTGATAACACATCACTTGGAACAAAAACTTATGTCTTGGTTGATGATGAAAATGAAGCTAATATTATCTACTTGGTGCTACAAAATCATCCATAAATCAATGTAAAATTTATAGGGTGATAACACATCACTTGGAACAAAGRCTTATGTTTCCTAGAGACCTTCCTTTTCAATGCAAGAAATCTCACAAGGATAAGACTCTTCGATTATGTAGATACCTTCCTAGACTCTAGGGCACTCCTACCATCGTTCTTCCAAAGGAAATCTATCTTACAAGCTCCCCATTCGGAGGCTTGCATTCTTCACAGGGTTACACCCTACCATTACCCCACCTAGCTTATAGCCAACATCCCTCTAGAGTGTTTTATCTATCAAAATAGGATTCAAAGTTCTTTATTCTCAGGGTTACCAGACATGTAAAATTCCTTACATTCTCACATTTACATCAACACAAACGCTTGCAATGAAATAGGCATACAATCTAAAGGCTTAAACCTTTAAGGGATACATACACAAGCCCCAACCTTTCATTCAATTCCACCATTACTTCAACACAAAGCTTGTATTGAAACAACCATTCAGATCATTTATAGACACACACATCATGAATACAATTATAGGCATAATTCGTTCCCTTTTACTCTACACATAGAGCATACCAATACTTATATGTTTATTGAAGAAGGTAACCAACCAACTAACTATGGGTGCTCGCCTTTCCACCCAACCATAAGCTCTATGTTCTCAGCCACTTCGGCAATATGTCCTGGGCTCTCAAGGTAATTTTTGGTAAGGGGAGACCATTCTTCTTCTCAAACTCCCCGAAAAACCCCATATCCTCTACACTCTCATCTCCCCTTTCTATTTGAATGCATCCATTCTTCTCTTGCAGGCCCTGTACAGAAAGGCTCTCGACAAGTCCTCTTCCCTCTGTCAAAAGGAACTCGTGGGGTCAATCTGGGCTGCAGAATTGGTACCCTGTTGTACCTTCAGATGGAAACTTTTTCTGTCCTAGTCAAATTTATCATACTTGTATTAATGGGGGTGGTTGGTTGTTCAACTACCAACCTCTTCTCATTAACTGTTTTGTCTTGAAATTAGGGCTAAGGAAAAAAGATGAATAATTCCAAAATAATGTCTCAACAAAGAGGTTTGGGTTATTTTAGCATAATGATCCCCCCCTCAATAGGTTCCCTCGTTCTTTCCTCTAGTGGTATCATGGCCAATACTTTCAAGGCTTCATCCCACAATCATCTAGTTGGCATTTCAATCAAATCAAATACAACTACAATATTTATATGCCATGCTTTGGAAATCATTAACATGATTAATTACATATAATCAAGGGTTTAGAAAGGGGGTCTTACAATCCCCTCCCCCTTCAAAAGGAACATTGTCCTTAGTGCTTTTCTCAACAATACCTTCCATACCTTTATCTTTCAGCTACCTTAGCTTTATCTTCTTTTTTCTCACAGCCTGGTCTTCACTCCTACTTTGGCTTTGTTAGAACATGCCTTCGGAAATTTCAAACAACAAGCATATTAACCCTAATTTTATGCAAAAACATTTTATGGTTGTTCACGATTCAGGTGGAAAATTTACATATCAACACAGTACTTATCGATGTAGTTCATAGATCCATATCCATATGCCTGTCACATTTACTCGACTCATTTTTTTTCTCTTGACATACTAGGCTCACTATCCAAAATCATCATAAATCAAGAGTTATCGAAGTATCATCTTCCTTGTGGTCACTCACCTTCTAGGCTCAGGTTCGGGCATCCTCTTATTTTCTATACAATCCCTCAAGCGATCCATCTTTCCTGCCAAGGCTTTATCACCCTAGAATATTTTCAGAGACTTCACTGAGTCTTACAGTTGAGGCATCCCCCAAGCTTACTCTGTCGAGGCATCCCTCCATCCCATGTTACCACAACACAACAATAGCCCTTTTTTTTCCACACTTTCCATCTTGACAACTAGCATCTATCCCTTCAGGATAGATCTATAATTTCACTTGTATCCCATGCATACAGTGAGTTTCGTGAGATATCATCATCAATTTCAATCAAGAGTTTCTTTGAAATCTGCCACCCATATATTTCCATTCCATTTTTCTATTTTCATATTTGTTCGATACAAGAACCACCAGATTCCAAAAGCCTGAGACTTATTTCCCGTGTATTTTGGCTCTCTTACAACCAACTGGCATTGGTCTTCCTCATGGGCTTACAATAATTCCATATCCAAGACCCTTCTTCCTACAATTCATTCTTTACACAGCCAATTAACTTTTTAGTTCTCATGCACATACATATTCATTGCACACTTGTAGTGGCTTCCAAACGATATCAAAATTGTGCATACTATCAATCAATCACTTTTATCTATTTAATGATACAAGGAAAAGGGAAAGATTCCTCCTCAAACATGCATCATGTCAACATCCAAACTTTTCCAAATGGAATCAAACATTAAATGAATCTAATCAATGTGCTAATGTCCAAGGCCACTTTCACACACAATGCACCCTTGAAATTATTTCAGAGTACGACGTTTCATATTAGGAACTTTTCCGTAGGGTGTCATAACTCATCCAACCTCTTACCACATGGCTTCCTCATCAACATTCATCTTTACAGTAGGAGTATACTTCCTTCCACAACTGGCCTTAACCTCAAATCAACATAACATAGTATGAAATTACAATCTCATATGAATGCATTCAATCAACATGTTGTTTATGAGCATTATTGTTCTCGATCGTTCCTGATTTTTCTATGCATTCATGACACATTTCTTCATGAATTTTCATGCAAGGATTGTAACCATGCTTGACTACCAGAGTTTCTTCCCTCCTTTATTCAAGTTTTCTTTTCCTAAATCACACCCATCTTGGGTGCCAATGACATACAATATTCAATCAATCATTAATTTTAATTATTAAAGTATAAATTATTTCAAAAGGGGCCTTACCCAATCCCTCCTCAAACCTCATGCCACAAAGCATGATAACTTTATACCTACCTGGCTTCCAACAAACTTTTGAGTTTACCTCATCGGTGCTTCTTCAAGGAACTCATAGGTTCCTTTGTTAATGAACCGCAACCTTATTTCATTTACATATGTCCAAGGTTGTTCACCATTGGAAACTATCTCCTCAATAGCTCCAATTTTCCTACACACAGCAAATAAAATCACATTGATATCAACTATCAGGTAAAATGGAAATATGAGTGTTCCAGAACGTTTTGGGATCAGCAAAATGATTTTATATATGTCCTAGCATATTTTGTTACACTCTATTGCATTATTCCTCAATGTGTTCACTAGATGCAAACATAAAGAAAGTATTTTAGTTGATTGTTGTTATACAACCATTAGCATTCTTGTCGAAAACATCTACACAACCATCACTTCAGCTCCTCATCCTAAGGAAATACAAACATTAATCAAGAAGAGA
>JASDQU010818963.1:484-27048 GCA_032191745.1 Picea mariana | reverse complement strand
TTGTTCACTTGCTTGATGGAACACATAGATGGCCCAAATGGAACAAAAACTCATCCTAAAGATGGAAATTAGAAACAATTGAGTTTGTGCCCAACATTTGGTAGGTGGTGGCAAAGTCAAGGTCTGTCTCATAGAGGTGGGGCCATCGGGAGGTCTCATGGCCAAAGGAGTCTACCACTGTGGTAAGTGCCGCGACTGGAGGTCTACTGAGGAAATCAATGACTCGGTTGGTACTTCATGTTTTATACTTGATGTTGATGTGGAACTGCTGCAAGTATGTGGAACACTTCTGATGGAGGTTATTATACAATTTTCATTGTGTTTGCATGAACTGCAATGGCTTATGATTAGTGTGGATGACTGTCTCCTTCCCAAGAAGGTAATCTCTCTACTGGAGGAAGGATTTCACATTGGATTACATTTATTTATCATAAGTAGGGTACTTACAGACAACATCTGATAGTGTCTCACTATGATAGGCCACGAGGTGGCTGGATGAGTGAGAACAATGCCTATAGCATAGTTTGAAGCATCTATATCGATCTCAAAGGGATGTTGCAGGTCCGATAATGAAAGTACTGGGGCTGAGCATAAGTGATGCTTCAAATCATCGAATGCTTTTTTTTGAGACAAACCCCACACAAATTTTTCCTTACCACCACCCCTGGTTACTTGGATGAGGGCCCATGCAATATGGGAAAATCCCAACATGAACCTGCAATAGAAATTGGCAAGGCCCAAGAAGCTCTAAAGCTTAGTGATTGTGGTTGGGGATGTCAAGTCATGGATGACTTGGATATTGGTTGGATCCACATGCACACCATGCTGATCAATGATGTAGCCTAGGTAATGGACTCTGTCCATGCTGAAGGAGAATTTTTCCAAGTTTGCATATAGCTTGTGCTTCTGCAGGGTGTGAAAAACCTATTGAATATGTTACAAATGTTCCACCCAAGTCTTGTTGTAGATAAGTATGTCATCCATATACACCACTAAAAACGTATTGGTGAAAGGTAGTAGGATATCATCCATCATCCTCATGAAAGTTGCTAGAGTATTTTTCAAACCAAAGGGCATGACCAACCATTAAAAAAGACCTTCTTTTGAATTGAAGGCGATCTTCCATACATCTGTCTATTCTATTGAGACCCGGTGGTAGCTAGACTTCAGATCAATATTTCTGAAGTATTTAACCCCCATGAGCTGATCAAGGAGTTCGTTGATTCATGGAATCAGGTATCGGTTCCAGATTGTGATTTTTTTCATGGCTAGATAATCAATGCAGAGTCGCCATGTCCTGTCTTTCTCTTGCACCAGCACGATTGGGCTCCCACAAGGCAATGCGTTGGGACGGATGTGCCCCTTGTGGAGTAGTTATTGGATCTTCCATTAGATCTCCTCATTCTCTAACAATGAGTGGTGGTAGACTGGCCCATTGGGTATCAATGCATCGGGGGTTAGATTGATGGGATGTTTGACCTGATCATGCAGAGGTACCTCAGTAGGTGAGGAGAAGATATCCAAGTATTCTTCCATGACCTTATCTACTTTCTTCTACTATGTGGAGAGGTCGGTCATGGAGGCCCTGGATGTGGCTATGATCTTTCTCTCACTCCGAGAGCGAATCATAAATAAGTAAAACTTCTCTATCTGAGAGATGACCTTCTTGCATTGCATGGCAGAGATCAAGGAAATAACATTAGGTGGGACTGCCTCAGGTATCCTATACAATTTCCTATCCAAAGTAATAATAACACTGTGAGGCCTAGAAGCATATACAACATGACATTTCCATAAATAAGGTTGGCCCAAAAGAACATTTCAAACTTTGAGAGGAGAAATATCACACAATACCTTGTCTTTGAAGGACTTGATGTCGTATGACAGGCGACACTGTTGGCTTATGTGGAGATCACTTCCTTGGTGGAGCCATCCAATGGTGTAGGGCTATGAGTGTAGTGTTGTCGGTAGGGATAGCCACTTGAAAACCTCTGTTTAGATGAGGTTCTTCTGGCTACTGCTATCAACGATGAAGTGTAGTGGGGTGCCTTTCACCTACATCTGTGAATGAAAAATGTGCTCTCCTTCCTCTGGCTCATCTAGTTCACCGATCTAGAGCTTGGTGGTAGAAACAGTAGCACTGGGTTCCACATCAATGATACATCTCCCCCTTTCCAGTTCTGATTCAGAGTCAGAACCCACCTCTGATTCAGATGCTTTCACCTCAGCCACCAATGACTGCTTTGAGAGGCAATCAATAGTGTTATGCCAAGGGATCTTATGGAAGTCACACCACTTCCCTATATCTTTCTTTTTCTTTCCGATGTCCTTCTTAGCTTGCAGCTTGGACCAGTTGTACTGATGCTATCCATATTTTCTCTATCCTTTGTTCTGCGGGTTAGGGCTGCCCTTTCATTTATTTTTTTGTGAGGGGTTTCCAGGCCCAAATTGTTGAGTATTTTGTTTAAGATTCTGCTCTATTTTGACGACATATAAATAGGCCATGCCCAAGGATGAGATGTCCAGAAACTCCATTTCGACCTGGATGTGTCTATGCAGACCATCACGATACTTGAGCACCAGAAGTCGTTCAAAATATTTGATACTCATCTTGGTGCACAAGGTATTGAAGATATTTTTGAACTCTGACACTGCTTGGTATCTTTCCTGTTGCAGTTTGGTCCATTTTGTATATAGGTCATCATAACTTCCGACAGGGTAGTGTTGTTCCTTAATAACAACCCTAAAGGAATCCCAGGTGACCGCGACTATAAATAATGATGGTTCTTATGTTTCCTTTTTCTCACAAAATTTTTTCCACCAATATTTGACATGGGGAACGACTTTGAGGAGCACAAAAGTAATCTTTTCTCTATTTGAAAAGTTATGGACAGAAAATTACCCTTCTAGTAGATTCAACCATTTGTCTACAACATATGCGTCTATCTGACCTTCAAATATAGGACTATAAAAGTTGATTTGTACCTTGAAGGGGGCGACGCCTCCACTCAAGGAATATGCGTCACCTGTTGGTAGTCGTCGAAGGATTTGTGCAAAACTATCCATCATCTCATTCCTCTATTGCATGAGGAATTCCTTGAGAAACATTTTGAAAGGATCTCCTATCCCATCGTCTTTATTTTCTCCCACCATGAGAAGTCGCTTGGGTGTGAAAGATCTTTTTTCCTCAAGAGAAACAAGCTTGAGAACCAATTCTTTGTACCCTAACCTCATTGGGGACATGCATTAAGACTGACAAGGAGCATACCACTCTGATACCACTGATACATATTTTATGAGAAGAATGAAATGAATACAGATTATTATTAAAATATGATTAACATAGAATAACAGAGATACAGTAAAATTGGTTTAGGTTCATAGTGTTGTACCACCATACTGCCCGATTCACAAATTTCTTCTCTTCCCTCCACCGAGATGACAAGAATTGAGTGGTATTATGGTGTTCATATAAATCCACAACAAAATCCCTTTTTATCCTGACTTCGACATCCTTAAGTTTGTAGTATTTTCTTACTTCTATTGGAAAGAAGATGTCGATACACTCTCCATATTTGTTATTTGGCAAGAATTTCTCTACGTCGGTATGATGGATGATCCATTCTAGAGTTTCCACAAATATAAAAAATAGGGTTCCTATCTACCACCATATATAATGAAGAACGCCTAATGTTATAGAAAATTTCATCATCCAGTTCCCTCACCTCTAGGTCGCTATGAGGCGTGAATTCTAGGAAATATTCATAATGAATTTTGTTGTATAAATCAAGATAGGAGGGTAGGGTTACCTTGGTTGTTGTGTTATTGTTTGTATATTTGAAAAGTGAAGGAAAGATCGATGGCTTCTTATGTGACATTTTGACCGCTAACTCTGCCTTTGGGGAATAATCCAGCTTCTTAGCAGTTGAGATGGATGCCTCTCTGACTTGCTCATTTCCTCCATTTAGGGTCTTCAGTGATAGATGAGTAACTATTTGTCTGGGTGATGTATTTCCTCCAATACACCAACTTAACTTAGTATCTCTTCTATTAACATATATGTAGAGGAAATTATCATAAATACTTTCACGTGAATATTTTCTTGGGTAGAGTACTCACGAGTCCCTAGCTTTGAGATAAATACAACACAGCTCGATCCCTAAGTTAAACTAGATCAATCATGAGTTATTGTGAAATAAATATACAGATCTATGTGAATTATGAAATATTTCAAAAATACATTCAAATAAATATCAGTTAGCCCCTCACATCCGAACTCATCACCCTTTAGTATAGAGAATCTATTGTAGATATTTATTTATTTTGAATCGCATGTGTCAGATTTCAAGGTAAATGCGATGAGCGAATTGCCGATGCAAAGGGATGTTGGAATGGTCTATCGAGGATTTCATTTAGTCGTTAATTACCGTGCAACATCCTTTGAGATCTGGATTCAGGAATTCTATTCATTTGAGGCTTTTAGAGACTCACACCTGTTCAAATCATCGATCCCAATGGAGATGAAGGTATAACATTTTTGTGCATGTGGTTTGATCGGTATATGGACATGGGTTGATCAATATATGGATGTGGCAGATGGAAAATCTATAGATGGGCAGTCTTGATGAGTTTGAAGATCTTTGGAGAGACCCAACTGAAAGTGCAGACTGCTCATCAATAATTATTGATTGGGCATCGAAAATGAGAGGGATGTGCGATGAATAATAAGTTTTGTCTTCTTGTTCTGTCGACGCCAACGTCTATTGGCATTTGGCGTTGACCTCATTTCTTGTACTTTTTCCTATGAACAACATTGGGTGTTGATGTCCAATGTTAATCAACGTCAGAAACTACCCCTTGGATTTACCAGTGATTGTTTATCTCTTGATATCATTGACATATGACACTCTCAGCGTCGACCCTTTTATGAGTGAGTTGTGCATTCACGTCACTATTATATGAATTGACCGATGCCCATTGTTGATAGACGTCGATGTCCTTGAGGATGTGTTGCGTGGTTCAAAATTTTTATTGGTTCAACTGACACCTGATATTGATCAACGTCAACATATTATAGAAGTTCTCATCGGGTGTCAGAGAAATTTCCTTCTAGATGTGATGTCGAAGAACTTTCTAGGAAAATCACTAAGTATCTTATGTTGTTTATTCTTTTATGAAAAATATGATATTGTTTGGGGATTTTCTTGGTTTTGTAAAATAAATTCAAACCGTAAGAATAATGAATAAACTGGGAAAAATGGTAAATATGAAAATTATGTAAAATAAAAAAGGAGACAGTGAAAACAATAAAAGAAAAATTGGTACCCAAAAATTGAAAATTTTAATGGTGTGTTGAGTGCTTAACAATATGTACGCAGGTTGCCACTGAGGTGAATCATGTATATAGTTTTTTGGGTAGGTATAGATCCATAAAAGGATGATAGATGATGTAAATAGGCCGTACAGGTGGTCTACAGTATATTTGTGGGAAGAAGATATTTCCAAATTATTCGAGGTTTGGATTTCTGCTATGTATTGGAGAACAAGGTTGTTCTCAGTTTTGGTAACTTTGGAGGACAAGGTTTCCCTCAAAATTTTGGTGATATTGTATTGGATGGGAGGGATGGTTTTTCCCTTAGGATTTTTTATGTTAAAAATATTGCAGAACTGAAATTGTGTCTCATGTATATTGATGATTCATTTATGATCTTTGTGTTTTTGCTACATATGTTTTTAGTCAATAATTTTCAGTGTGAAATTGTTCAGTGACAACAACTAGATTTTTATTGTTAAATCACTGGGAAGCAATTTCCAGATCTGAAAATCAGTCACTTAGATTTTCATGTGAAAATCGACACTGGTATCATAGCTTGGAATCTAAAGAGAAGGGGATCATATTGAGACACGTTATTGGCTACAACACTGGAAGAGTGTTGTACTTTTTTGTGTTCTTGTTCTTGTTATGAGAAGGTCAAGATGGTGAATACATTGAACTTGATGATAGGTTGGAAGGGGAAATAAACTTTTGGTCTTGGAGGGAAAGGATTCTCCTTATGTTGGAAGAGAATGGCCTCAAGGAGTATGTTTAGAATGTGGTTGTAACTCCTACTGATCCGCAATATTTTACAACTCACAAGGAGAAATAAGTGAATTCCAAGAGGGTATTGCTAGAGTCCATGAAGGACCACTAGATTCCTCACATTGTCGAGAAAACAACTTCCAAGGATATGTATGATGATTTGGTGGGTCTTTACCGAAACAAGAATACTAGCAAGATGCTACACTTGAAGCATCAACTTCAGATTTTCAAGATGACTAGTGAATACACATTTTTTAGTTATCTTATGAATATTACTCAGATTTGAGATTGGCTCATAGCTATTGGTGAGACAGTACATGATGTTTATTTGGTGAATGTAGCAATGAGAGGTCTTGCTAGGTCTTCATAGCTATTTGTGTAGGGGATATGTGCATAAGAAAAGTTTCCAGACTTTGATAGACTATGGAAAGATTGCATCTAGGAGGAGACCTGGTTGGTTTCTAGAGATGATATAGATGGTGTGGTAAATATTACTAATGATGAGAACCAGACCCCTGTATCCCACACTAGGAAGGGAAGAAGGGGTTCTCTAGACAGAAGAGTTCCATAAGGCAGAAGGGATTCTCTTGAGAGGGAAACATCTTTAGAGCTGAGATAGGACAAGGATCTTAGTAAGATTAGATTTTTTGAGTGTCATGATTTTGGGAACTATGCTTCACAATGTTGTCATTTTTTCAAGAAGAGTGTGCTTTTCATTGATGGTAAGAACAAAAGCGCTAATGATATGTTTACAAGCAAGAAAATAAACAATGATGGAAAACAGGGAAAGCATAAGTTCGGAAGAAGAAGCGAACAGTATGGAAATCAAAGATTAGGAGGAATAGAGTAAGTATGTAGAGATCAAATCTCAGAAATAAGAGTAAGCTCATGAGGAGAAGCGAACACTATGCAGAGATGAGAAAGCTTAGAAGAGATAGCAATTTCTAGAAGCACAGACAAGGTCCAAGTCATCGGGACTCATAGAAGGATCAAAGTTCAATGCCTTTGACACTTAGACATTCTTCCAAGTCAGAAGAAATCATAAGCTCAGGAGGAGGAGAGATAGTGGCCAACGGTTCAGAGTCTAGACAGGAGGAGCATGCAGAAAGATCGAGCCATCGATCTGAGAACATCATCGACGAACAATGTTTAGTTCAAGTCTAAATATGTGAGGATTTTGTTTGCATTGGAAGTCACCTTTGGATTGCAACAAAGGTAAGACCAAGGCCCATCATTTTATATGTCACATTAAATGGTTTAAAGGGTGGTCTAATGGATGCAATCTCAATATTATAGTGCTTTAACTTAGAAAACTAGGTGGGGAAGCACAGATAAGTGAGGTCTTGATCTAAATTAATCCAATAATTTTGTATAGTGGTGATTTGACAGAAGAAACTTGAGAAAAGCACAACATTCTACTCTGGAAATTCGGTCTTCCAGTAGCCTTTGGAGAAAAAGTATCAGATGCAAGATCCTCTCGGATCTGAAAACTTCGAGAAACTGAAAACGTTGCAACAATAGATATAGTCAAACCTACATTATACTATAGTCACAACACCGGACTGGATCATCCATGCCCGAGATTTGAGAGTTAGAAGGAAATAAATGAAAGGAGAAGTTGGTTTCCATTAAACAAGAAGTCTCAAATAATAGTCATAATGAGAGAACTAGAGGCCTCATTAAAACATTACAATCAGGAGTGTATCTCTACCACCGACACTAACAAAATGGCAAAAATTCCTACATATTCTTATAACTTGCTCCCCTATTGAAGGTGTGATCATGTCATGAGTTCAAGGCTTTGCGTTGGTGAGTTTCTCTGTCAGGATGCACATGGATATGTTGGACAGATTGCCCATGCAATCGTCTGTCAGACGTGATCTTTGTTATCCCAGATTGACGTCCTATCTCTACAATTTTTATCTTTCTAGCATTCTATTTAAGGAAGGAGACAATGTCTCACCAACCTCCCTTACTTACATTAACTGTTGCATTGGGATCTGAGTGGGCGAAGTCAACGCCTGCATTAGATGACATGGTAGTTTTCACTTGGTTGTCTACTTCTTTGTTGAACTATTGCAAGGGGACCTAGAAGATGGATGTGGACAAGGATCTAGCGGGGGTGATGGCTCCATCAACATGGAGTTGAGGTGAGAAACGCCCATGTGGATAGTTGTGGAATATGAAAGGTGACTGGGAAAATATGGGTGGTGAAAAATGTGGGTGTTTCATTGGGAAAGGTTGGCGATGAAGTGGCACAAGGTGATGAAGTGGGGGAAGAGAAAAAGTCCGTGGTAGTGGAGGGGATGAGGACCATATGCCTAGAAGAAGGAGAGTGGTAGAACACTTGGTAGGAGATGGTAGGCGGGAGTGATAAGGGACATGGTCTGAGGGTGAGTGGAGGATAGGTGTACCATCATGAAACGAGGAGGGAGAGTGGGCAATGTGATGGGAAAAGGTGAGAGATGGAGTGGAAGACAGATGTCAGCGGGGGGTGATAGCGGTAAAGGATGGTAGTANNGGGGGGGGTGTTCGAGTTAAGGAGAGGGAAACACGTTAGTGGTGGTCCTGCATTTTAAAACCACCAAATCAGACCCCCCCTCATTAAAGGAAGAATGTTGGTTTTGGGGGGGGTCTAATATGTCTCCTATGCTGTAGATCTGGGTGCACGAATCTCAGCCGCCCAGATCGACACATCGCTTAGCGAGACACGCCTACATACTCAAAACTTAGGATAAGTGGGTTTTAGCCCATTTCTTGCCACTTTTTTGCCAAAGGGGTCCATTTCTTAGGAAAACACCCCCTTACAAATAAATGTGATAACATTAGGCTCCATGGGGAATGGATTTCTCCCCATGAGATTCCAAGAACTCTTCTACAGTTCCAGTGCCTTGCAGTTGGGTTATGGAGTCATTTATAAAACTAAGAACAAAATAAAGCAATATTTAAAAATACATGGGAGCCACTTATGGCTCAAATAAATAACTTCTTGAGGAAATTCCCATTTAGAAGGCCATCGAAAACTTGATCGCCTTCCAAATTCTGCAACCTGTATGTATTGTTTGGATATATCTTAGATATTTTGAAGGGACCGATCCACATGGATTCAAACTTGTTGTGCTTTCCTCTGTCCTGCTTTGGCACGACCCATTTGAGAACCAGATATCCCAGCTGGAAATCATCTTTTCTCGCCTTTCTGTCAAAGGCTTTCTTGATCTTTTGTTGATGTTCATGCACTTTGTCCCGTAGCTACTCTCTACTCTGCTACACTTCTACAAGTTGATGTATCCTTCTAATCATATCATCAGGCTCTCCTTGATAATCTTGAAAGAATTTTCCATAGGCAGGGCAAGTTGAGTAGGAAAAACTGCTTCAGTCCCATATACAAGTTGGAAAGGAGATATTCCTAGGGACCTCTTGGTTGTCACTCGATCAACCCACAGAGAAAATTTCATCTTTGAATCCCATTCTTTCTTATTGTCCTCTAACAATATTTTAATAATTTTAATGAGGCTTTTATTAGAGGACTCTGCTAGTCCATTTCCCTGGGGGTAGTATGGATTAGAATGAATCAATTTGATTCCGAACTACTCACAGAAATAGATCAATGGTTCAGCCTTGAAAGATGCAGCATTATCAGTGATGATTATGTTCGGACAACCAAACCTTACAATAATATCCTCCAAGAAACCAATGATCACTTTATGAGAAGCACTCCTTGTGGGGATAGCTTCTATCCATTTGGTGAAATACTCTATGGAAGTTAAGATCCACCTATGTTGACCACTTGAAGCAGGATGAATTTCCCCAATGAAGTCTATTCCCCACTGCTGAAATGGTCCTGAAGCCGCCATGGGCTTCAATGGCTGGGACTTGAGCTACTGCTTTCCAGAGAATTTTTGACATTTAATACAGGCTCTGATCTTTGTGCAGATAACAGTGAATAAAGTGGGCCAGTAGTACCTAGCCCTAACAATTTTGTAACTTGTGGTCTTCCAGAAATGGTGTCCCCCACATAAGCTATCATGGAACTCAAACATAATGTTTTGGGCCTCTTGTGGGTCTAGACATCTCAGAAGTAATCCTAGAGGGTCTTTCCAATGCAAGACCTAGTTGATAAGGAAATATCTGATTGCTTTTATCTTTAAATCTCTTGAATTTCTCCTTCTCATACCATCAAGGGGTCTTAATTCTTGCAGAAAATATATAATATATTTATACCAAGTGCATTCTGCCAATGGAGGGTTGCCCTAAGGATTTTTATCAGCTAACTCATCTTGCTGACTTTCTGATCAAGTGTTGACGAAGTTAACCCCTAAAGCTCTGTAATTATATTCATACAACATCTTGGATAAACCTAGGCCTTTAATTAGCTTGGTTAGCTTTATCTCCAGGTCAAACTCAAGTATTTTGGTAATCCATTTGCTCCTTCTCCCGTCTATGTCAGGCTGAATAATAATGTCCTTCACAGAAGCTGAAGGAACATATGCAATGATCTTTGAATGCAAAACATAGACTCTAAAAGCTTTGAGATATTTCACAAGGGCATAGGCCTATTTTTCCATGATATCATATTTTTCCTCTGCATCTCTCAATGACCTGCTAAAAAAGGAAATAAGCTGCTCCAACCCTTCAACATTCTTATGCAATAAAACAACAACCACAGTATCAAAAGAAGAAAAAGAAAAAAATCAAGAAATCCTTGGAATAATAAGGACTGACAAGCATAGGTGCCTCAATTAATGCCTTCCTGATCTAGCTGAAGGATTCTCAAGAATCAATAGTCCATTTTACTTCATTTCCCTTTCTGAGCATGACTGTGGTATGCTTCACCAGTTTAGAAAAATTGGAAACAAACCTCCTCAAGAAATTAATTTTTCCCAGGAAGGACTAAACATCTTTCCTGGACCTTGGGAGTGATAGGGTTCGGATCACTTCCACCTTGCTGGGATCAATTATGACCCCTTCAGCTAATACTATCTGCCCCAGTAATTTCCCTTCCCTCATGGCAAACAATGATTTCTTGGGATTTAAATAAAGACCAAACCTCTTGCATTTCAAGAAGACCTTCCTCAAATGCTAGCAATGCTCTTTATCAGATATGGAAAAGATTGTTATGTCATCCAGATAAATGAATAAAAACTTATCCTTATCCCTAGTGAAGGTGATATCCATAGCTCGCTGAAAGGTTTCTCCTGCATTCATTAATCCAAAGGGCATCTTGGCATACATGAATGTGCCCCAAGGAGTGGTGAAGATTGTCTTTTCTCTTTCTTTAGGAAGGACAGAGATATGACTGTATCCTGAAAATCCATCAATCATGGAAATCCTAGATTCACCAGTTACCCTCTACAATATGTGTTCCATATTTGGCAGCGGGTAATTGTCCTTCCTAGAGATCCTATTCAGATTTCTAAAGTTGAGACAGAGTCTGATTTATACACTCTTCTTTCTCACTGGGAACATATTGGCTATCCACTTATAATATCTCAAAGGCACAATAATCTGATCATCCAAAAGCTTCTTCACCTCCCTTTCCATTATAGTAAGAAACATAGGATTTATCTGTCTCAAATTCTGCTTAAATGGTTTGGTTTCCTCCTTCAGGGGGATCTTATGCTTAATAACATTGGTGTCATATGTCCTAAGGTATTTGTAGGTCCAGGAAAACACATCAGCAAATTCTTTTAATAGCTCAGTATTCTCGGCCCTTTTCTCTCTTAACAAGCTTCTTGATAATTTGACAAATTTTGGATCCATCTCTGTGCCAATATTACACTCAGCCACCTCAGCATCATCACCTGATATTTCACCCTTTACTGCCGCATAATTTCTGTCAAATAATATTTCTAAAGGGACTATTCCCTTTGGGATTTGATTGCTAGGAAATTGCACAATATGATGATCAACCATCTTGTTTAGAAGAACTTGAGCGTGAGAATTTATTTCAGAGTTGGGATCTTGGTCGATGTATAATGCAGAAAATTCATCAATAGTCTCTAGGAACCTTTTGATTTCAAGATCATCCTCAAACACTTTCCAATACTTGACATTGTCAGGTATAGAGGGCCTGTATTTCACTTCTACATCATACCTGAGTTTAGGAGGTAGAGGGACTCTGAAATTTCTTATTGAGGTAGCCAAAGAATCAACCATTGTATTGTCTTCTCTCGAGATGAATGAAATGTTGAAGGCTGAGAAAAAACGATCAATTAGGTCCCACAGTTCGTTTCTGTAACTTATGAGTTGAGGGTGTTTGGATTGGTAAATGTTTCTGATCTGCTAAACAATCAACTCAGTATCGCCAAACACTGATATATATTTAATTCCCATGTCCTTTGTAGCTCTCAAGCCCAAAACCATAGCTTCATACTCTGCCACATTGTTGGTAGTTTCAAATTCTAATTTTTATGACAGAGATTGGTTTCCTGAGCAAAAGAAACAAAGATCACTCTCGCACCAGCTCCTTCACTAGATGAGGCTCCATTGAAAAAAAAATTCCACACAGAGGTAATTGGAGGAGAATCCTCACAAAGGGTGGTGGACTTTCTGATCTCAAGAGGAGGTTCAAGGACATCAGTGAGTTGCAATAAACTAGACCCCATCTCGGTGTCGAGGGAAAATATAATGTGATTTGTGTGGTCTGCTTCATCACTGACAATGTAGGCCAATTGAGCTTCTCTGTATAGTATTCTATGTTCTCCTCCAAGCACAGGAATGGTGCCATATGTGAGGTCCATATATAATGTTCCTCCAAGTCTTTTTATCCAAGACCTTGACAGTAGCATACCAAACTTGGGAGGAATGTCAGGCACCACAATATCCATGTCCACACTTTTCATGGGCAGTTGAAACAAGGTCACAACTAGATATTTGATAACCCCAAGACATTTCACCCTCTTTGAATCGAAAAAGTACAAATCGTGATAAGATTTTGTGACTTCCAACCCAAGTTATTCCATCATGGTTTTGGGCAAGAGATTATGGGAAGCCCCTGAATCCATCACACAATTATGAAACACCTTGTCATGTATGTTCAGTGATATGTATAAGGGAGGGGATGAATCATCTCTATATTCTACCATAGGACCTAATATGGTCGTTGGATTTTCATCTTGGATATTTACTGAGTCTATGGAATGGAAATATGGATCAAGCTACAACAGCTTAGAGAGGGACCTCTTGAATTCTTCATGCTTGACTAGCTCTGAAAGGGGAATAGGGATTATGATCTTCTGAATTTCATGCTCAAAGTTAAAAGAGGAAGGGGGCTTTGGAATCTCTCTCACCTTTGAGATAGGGTCTTTGCCTATTGGTAGAGGATTTTGAGATTTATTTTCCTTGTTGTTGTTTGTTGTGTCCTTAGCAGGCTTCTCCGCTATAGAAGGTTGATCAGGGATATCATACTTCCCTTCTTTTTTCTTAGACTGGAGGTTGTATTTTTTGGGACTGTTTTTGGCCTTCTCCCCCTTACTCAACTCATTTATTTGACTGTTCATGAGGGATTCCTCGTATGGATATTGATTTAAATGGGGAAATGGGGAGGTGTCTCCAATACAATGAATTTTAGGGTCAAGCTCCTCTTCTTCCCTTTCCTCATCAATAACAAGGTTGTTTTGAGAGGAGTCTGGATTTTTTGATCGTTTCTATCTCTGTCCCTTTATTCCCTTGGAATAACCTGAGGATCATTTTTATTTGGCCTCCTAAAGTTGCCTCTGCTATCTGTATTTTGGAAATTATTATAACCTTGCTTCTCTTTGAATTTAATCTTCTCCATTTCCGTAGATAGGGACTTCACCATCTTGGTCAATTCATATACTTGAGAGTGATATGTAGAAGATTCATAGGTCAATTCTTCAAATATTCCTCTTCATATTTCTTTGTCATGTTTTCTCCTGAGCCTATCAACTACCAACACATTGGATTATACTTCGAGGGATGCATCTTGCATATGGGTCAGGGAAGTAGCTCTTCTTTCCCTGAGAAGGAGGTAGAAGTCAGGGTCAAAAGAACTAGCATAGGTGATTTTGGTAGAGGCTTCGGTAGGCTTTATCTCGACAGGGCGTTTATTGTACACCGTGTTGAATCTTTTGAAGAAATTGGAGACAGATTCTCCCTCTTTCCTCTTTCTTCTTTGGGGAACCAAACTCTGTGATATAGTACATAAAATATTTTTTGTTCCCCCATTTCCTTAATAAATCATTATCTAGAGCCTCAATCCCAGAAATAGATCCATGGGTCAAATCTCTAAACCATTTCCTAACCTCACCATCAAGGCTCTGGATAAAGGCTCTCATCCAAACGTCTTCATTTTCAATATTCAAGTTATTTGCATAACTGTAGAAGGAAAAAAGATGCTCTTCTACAGTTATGTCTTCTTCTCCAATGAACTTAGGCATATATGTCAGGTAATCTCTAGCAGGGAGAGCATTCATAGGCCGAGGTAAGACTAGAGGATCATATCTTGCAGCCACTATGGCATCCATTCTGTTTCTAGGAGGATTAACACCTACCATAGGGATGTGAGGTGGGGGAGAACCAGGAGGGGAAGGGGTTCGAATAGGGGAGGCTAGAAAAGGGCTTCCGGGGGGAAAAGGAAATAGCATAGGATTTTGAGAAAGAGCTGGAGGGATTGAGGGAGCTGAGGTATCTCTTTCTGTGGTAGTGGCAACAGTAATAGGAGGAGTGGTGAAGCACGGGGTAGGAAAATATTCTGAGGCATTAGGTCTAAACCACGGTATAATTTTAGGGGAGAGTGGAGTGACAAGGATTTCTCCCTCCAATGCCAGACCAGGAGAGGAAAAATCAGCAAGAACATTCCCAAAATTTAAGGTTCAGGAAACTCCAATAGAAGGTTGAAAATAAGAAATTGGAGTTCTTATAGGATAGTGAAAATCATCATAAATACCTGGTTCAGCAGTAGAAGTACTCTCTCAAAGGGCCTTTCCCTTTTTGATAATTTTCTCTGTGTTGGCTTCAGGTGTTGCTAAGAGAAGTCGGGGATTCGACCTCGTGTGTCTGCCTCTGGAAGCCACAATTGAAACAATGGAGTCATCAATGGATTAGCCTTAACGGAGTCACCATAGTGGAGTCACTAGGTGCACAGTCGCAATCTTGATGTATTGGGCTCTGATGCACCTTTAGAACTAGTAAKATTTGTCGTTCAATCCTAGGGAAAATCTTCAACTTCGTCCCCGGCAACGATGCCAAAAATGTTGGTGTTGGAAGTCACCTTTGGATTGCAGCAAAGGTAATCCCAAGGCCCATCATTTTATATGTCACATTAAATTGTTTAAAGGGTGGTATAATGGATGTAGTCTCAAGATTATAGTGCATTAACTCAAAAAAATGGGTGGGGAAGAACAGATAAGTGAGGTGTTGATCTAACTTAAGACAATAAGTTTGTATAGTGGTGAGTCGGCAGAAGAAACATGAGAAAATCACAGCAGTCTGCTCTAGACATTCGGTCTTCTAGTAGCCTGTGGAGGAAAGTATCAAATGCAAGATCCTCTTGGATATGAAAACTTTGAGAAACTGAAAACGTTGCAACAATAGATATAGTCAAACCTACACTATACTGTAGTCACAACACCCGACTAGATCATCCATGCCCAAGATTTCAGAGTCAAAAGAAAAGAAATCAAAGGATAAGTTGGCTACCATTAAACAAGATGTCTCAAATAACAGTCATAACCAGAGAACCAGAGGCCTCATTAAAACATTACAATTGGGAGCATAGCTCTACCATCGACACTAAAAAAATGGAAAAAATGATTACATATACTTAGAACTAGCTCCCCTACTGAAGGTGTGATCATGTCATGAGTTCAAGGCTTTGCGTTGGTGATTTTCTCTGTCAGGTTGCGCATGCAGATGTTGGTCGGACTGCCCATGCAGTCTTCTGCCAAATGTGATCTCTGTCAGCCTAGACTGACATCTTGTCTCTGTGATTTTTCTCTTTTAGGCATTCTATTTAAGGAAGGAGACGATGTATCACCCACCTCCCTTATTTACATTAACTGTTGCATTGGGATCTGAGTGGGCGGAGTCAATGCATGCATTGGATGACATGGAGGTTTTCCCTTGTCTGTCTTCTACTTTGTTGAACTGTTGCAAGAGGACCCAGATGATGGACGTGGAGAAGGATATGGCGGGGGTGATGGCTCCATCGACGTGAAGGTGAGGTGAGAGACGTCCATGTGGACAATCATGGCAGATGGAAGGTGACCGGGAAAATATGGGTGGTGAAAAATGTGGGTGTTGCGCTGGGACAGGTTGGCGATGAAGTGGGGGTAGAGAAAAAGGTCATGGCAGTGGATGGGATGGGGACCATCTTCCGAGAATGAAGTGAGTGGTAGAACACTTGGTAGGATATGGTAGGCAGGAGTGATAAGGGACATGGTATGAGGGTGAGTGGACAATGGGTGTACCATCATGAGACAAGGAAGGAGAGTGGGAAATGTGAAGGGAAGAGGTGAGAGATAGAGTGGAAGATAGATGCCATCGCGGGGGGTGGTAGTAGTAAAGGATGGTAGTAAGTGGTCTACTTGGAGGGGGTAGGCAGTGGTAGGAGGTTTTAGGCTGGGGAGGTCTGAGTTAAGGAGAGGGCGACATGTTAGTGGGGGTCCCACATTTTAAAACCACCAACTTGGACCCCACCCCCCTCGTTAAAGGAAGAACGCCAGGAAGGGAGGGGCTCTGATATGGCTCCTGCACCATAGACCTGGGCGCATGGATCTCAGCTGCCCAGATCTATGCTCCACTTAGAGAGATGTGCCTGTGCACACAAAACTTAGGATAAGTGTGTTTTAGCCCATTTCTTGCCACTTTTTCGCCAAAGGGGTCCATTTCTTAGGAAAACACCCCCTTACAAATAAATGTGATAAAAAAATTTATACTCAATAAAGTTTAAGATTTGAAATCTTCAGAATGCAGAGTTTCTTCATCCATCGGATAAACTTTGAGTGGAAGGACAAGATAAACTAGAAAAGTTGCATCACAGAAAGATCGAGTCATCGGTCCGAGATCCTCATCGAGACAACAATATTCACTTCGGATATAAATATGTGAGGAGGTTACACTCAGGAAATTTTGAGATTTGAAATTCCCGGAATGCCAATTTATGTCAGTCGTCGAATCTAGAGATCAGACAATGACCGTTACATCAGGGAGATCTAGGTCAGCAGATTACGTCAGCAAATATCTTCCTCAAGGAAATGTGGAAGACAACGTCAACAGACCACGTCAACAAGGACATTTGGCAGACAACTTGAGAATACCACGTCAGCAAGGACACATGGTGCATTCAGAAAATGACAAGTGTCAAGTTGATTAAGCATTTCAAGTATGTGGAAATCACAAATTTGAGTGACATGTGGTAGTTTCTCGACTCATAACATGTCATTGAGTGATGCAAGATTTACGTCACTCTAGGAGTTTTTCTTCAGGATTTTTACCACCAGTACTCACCCAAAGACCCGAAGTCTTGAATGTCGAAGACTCGAAGTGGATATGAGTTGTCTAATCTGAATATCACTTCAGGTGTATTCTCGATCATTGATAGTGTAACAGGATATGTTTCAATGGATCGTGAACTTTGGGTGAAACTTCTCTGGGAAAATGCAACGGAGAAATATTTGATATTGTGGAAGGTCAAAGTCCTAGAGCGGAGGATAGTCATTGGATTGAAGAGGATACACATCAGTACATTGTCATCTTCGGGAAAATGTGAAGGATAAAGGTTTGATATTGCCAAAGTGTCGGAGTCCCAAAGTGAATGAGGACTGTTGATTCAAGGAGGAAACATGGAAGGAATATGTGGACTCTGGCTAAAAGAGTTCTAAGCAAGTGGAGGTTGAGAATTGAAATCTTATAAGTCCAAAGACTTGAATGAGATCTCGACCGTTGATCTGAGAGGGACACACATCGTGGCATTTGGCTGAAATGCTCTGGGAGAAAGAGGAGTTTGACAATTGAAAATTCCGAAGACCAAAAGGAAAAATCAATCTCGTCCGTTGGTTTGGAGGGCCACATGTCATATGATCATTGAGACTAAGGATTGGGCATGGACAAAGGAAATAAGGAAGAGCCATCAATAGAAGAGGACATATGTCAGCAAATATTCCATTCTGGAAGATATCTAGTCAGCAACAACAGTATTTGAGATTTGAATCTCCTGGAGCCTGGTTCACGAAGGAAACCTCAGCTGTTGATGGAGGAAGGAGAGATGTGGTCTGCAGACTTGAGATGACAGATATGAACTGTTCATTTAGGAGCACCGTCAAGATCATGAGATTGATGGTCTTTCTCCATTGCAGAGCCAAAACATGCTCAAGCCTTAATTTATTCTGAGCAGGCTGCAATCAAAACCACGGTTTTGCAGAAAGGACGCGTGAAGGCTTGGAGTGAATTGTGGGGCGAAAAGAGGGTTGTCCTCAAACTGCCTATACACCTGCACACAATCGCATGGTCACATAAACTCATCACCCAAGGTCATATCTAGGGAAGAGCTAGCACGTCCTTAAGCTCCACTTCAGAGTTCGTGAGATCATAAGTTGGGAGAATTGGGGTGACTCACGATAGATGACCCAAAACGTGAAGTTTCAAATTTATTGGCCCTAGGTCACAGCTAATGGTCATGAGAAGGAAGTGGATTAGGAAAGAAAGGAACCCAAACCGGCTGACTGTAACTTCCAGAGAGGACGAATAATTGTGATTGAAAGATAAACAAAGGATTCTTAGGATAACTGGTAGAGAAGCCAAAGAACCTTGAATAATGGCTAGAGAAGATAAAGAGTTTGTATGATGATCAAGTAGAAGACTCGACATGAGAAATACATGAAGAACAAAGAAGTGAATGTATTTAGTTGGGTAGTCATGCAGTCAGGAGGATGAGATGAAGTGAACAATCTATAGGGAGAACTGTGATGCAATGAAGAGGCGCGGCATGAAGTATGTAGAATGTGCACAGAGAGTATAAAATCGTAGAACAGAGAAGAGATTAGTGCCGCTATTGAGAGTGATTCATGCGGGTAGAATCACATTGTGTGTAAGAGTTGAAGTGCACAAAAGAGGCATGGTGCATAGAATTGAAAGAAGACACGAAGCATAAAGTGCAGAAGAAGCAAGGAACAAAAATGCATATCTAAGAGAAGAACAAAAGGTGCAACAAACGCGAGGAGAGAGACACTAATGCAGGAAGAGTAGAGCAATGTAGTAGAATAGTGATGAGACTAGTAAGTCATAGATGAATTTTGTATCAATGTGATAAATTCAAGAAAGAAAAGATTTTATATTTCAGGGTGGTAGAGAGGTTCTAGGGAGGACTATTGTCCTCAGAGTTTCAAGTGGTTTCTTGAACACAGGGAGTTGTAGCTTCCATCTGGTTGTAGCTAGAAAAGCCAGGGTGGTAGGGTGGTACAAGGGAGAACTATTGTTCTATGTTATACAGGTTGGTGCCTGTGTAACTGGAAGTTGGTGCTTCCATCCGGTTGGTGTTGGAACACTTAGGGAGTTGGTGCTTCCTTCTAGTGGGTGCTAGAGAAACTAGGGAGTTGGTGCTTCCTTCTAGTGGGTGCTAGAGAAACCAGAGATTTGGTGCTCTCAACAAGTTGTAGCTTGCAAAACAGAGGTGGTAGCCTCACAATGAGTTGGTGCTCATAAGAATGATAATGCACATAAAATAAAGATTACTTAGCATATCAAGAAGAAGAGGTTTTTCCCTTTATGGGTTTCCTCAAGAAATATATGTCTCTGTATATTTCATGTGTGTGATTGATGTTGAATATTCTATTTCTTACCTCCCTGCATTATTTTGATTGTCATTGAGTGATTTGTAAATATTTTAAAATAAGCATAAGTGTTTAAGCACGGTAACAACCGATTCACCCCCCCTCCCAGTTGTCCAACATGCAGTGTCCACACCAGAGGGGAAGAGGAAGAAGGAAACAAACATCAACATTAGAGGTTTATGATGTTGCAGATAGGTTCTAGAGGGAGATCTTGTTAGTCTCCACCCTTTCAAGTACTGTCTCCAGTAGGGAGAGATGGTTGGTGGATAGTAGAGAATCTTTCCATGTGACAAGTGCTAGAGAGTTGTTTGATATATTCATAGATACTGACCCAAACTTGTGTGTGGATCTTGACACAGGAGCCAAGCATGAAGTATGCGTATTTGGTACAATGTCATTCCAATTGGAGTCAAGAGAAATATTGAGGGTGTCAAATGTGTTGTGGGTGATAAAACTGAGAATTTTCCTCTTAGTCTCAGATATTGAGAGAAATGTCTACCATGTATTGTTTCGAGATGAAAAGGTATTGCTTGTTCCTAGATAATATACCTTTAGATAAACAATAGTTCCTGGATTTAGATAAGGAAAACTATATATGATGAGGGGATAGCCTATGATTTTTGTGGCCAATCATAGTAGAGAGATAGATGAGGAGGATAATATGGCTCCACCAGTGGTGAGTGTTATCACTCCAATAAACCCTTGGTGGTTGTAGACCAAAGGTGCTTGGTAACTTCAAGTAAAAATGTTTTTGTGTTTTTTGTAGATGGATCAATGGGATAACTCAATTCAAATATGGTATTCGGACAGTCAAGATGGTAATCAAATGAACCACTGATCTCAAAGATTGATAATCAATAGATAACTTTAAGTGGGCGAAGAACCAATTGCTTATAAACTAGTACACAATGTAGGGTCTAATAAACAATGAAGAAACTGTTTACCAAGTTATGAGCCAAACAATGAGATAACAATCATTCAAGGCTAGACAACTCAAATAAAAGTACAGAAAGAAGGTGGAAAACTGACATCAAAAGAGAGAGAAACCTGTGATTTAGTATTAGCATCTATGGGACTGTTTACAATAGAGTATTACTGTATCCAAAATCGAACCCCCTAAACTCTTAGAAAAGCTAGGCATTTATAGCCTTCTACAATCAGTTTCAGATCCTAAAAAAATGGATCTGATCATCTAAAAACAGTAAGCTAAAACTGTATTTACAAAAAGATAGGGATAGGCCCTAAGAATAAGGATGATCCCTATGTGTTGGTCCTTTGAATGTCTTGAACAATTGATGAAGTGGAGATCATCCTTCCAAGGCTCCTTAGCTTGATATCATGAAGATAGAATTCAAATTGGGTGATGTGCTTGTTCATCCCTGATATTTTTCCTTAAAAATTGACAAAAACTTAGTCACAAAACTCCTTTTTGACTTCCCTTTCCAAGCTAGTTGTTAAGTTAGACTTGATAATTCAACACCTGTCCATTTGAAATGGTTTCAAATCATTCTAACCCAAAAAATCCTGATTTGGGTGAAAATTTGGCTATTCTGGCCGTGACAGGCTTTCACCAGCTAATTTACCCGAAAATCCACTCCTTATCTAGTGAAAGGCAGAGCTTTCACCAACTAACTAGTTATAATTCTACCTTTTGCACCAGTGAAAGCACAGATTTTTTTCAAAATCAAATTTCTTAGTCATGGAGAGTCCGTTTTGCATGCTTAAATAGTCGATCGACATCTACAAATCCTAAGCTTTCCAATGGTTCTTTCAAATCTGCATTTGGAGCCTGGGAAGATAGTAAAATGTTCCATACAAGGTTAGGAATCATTCTTTCAAAAATGCCAATGCATTTTTTATCGCTAACAGTGAGGAAGGTGGCCCCACCAGTAGCACAGGTTCATAGGGAGCAGGTAGCTCAACCTGTGGTGAAGTAGGTGACCCCACTAGAAGTAATGGCTCAAAGGGAGACAAATTTCAGAGGGAGTCAACCCTCAGGATTTAGGAAGGAGGAGAAACCTCCCAAGACTATGTAAAGGACATTGGATAGGGAGTAGATGGCCCCTAATGTTGTGCATACTCATATGGAGTTAGGTTTCAAAAGGAGAATGTGGTTTCAGAGTGTGATTCATCTCAGGGAGAGTCAGTTGGCTCAGAGGGAGATATGGTCATCCAAAGGGAGCTTCCCTCAAGTTAAAGTTGGAGAGAGACATCTTCTAGGACTGACAAACAAGTTTCATGGGTTGATGTGGCTAGACAGGGCCTTCAGAAGAAAGAGGCTTCTAGGGCATGTGAGACTGATATGGAGGATACATTTGTTTCAGCAAGATTTTCTATAGTGATAGAAGAGGTATCCATTTAGGAGGACCATGGAGTAGGATTTGCTTCAGTCACAGAGGGAGTAGCCAATGAAGCATATTACATAGTAAGATTTGATTCAGTGACCAAGTATGTGACCAATCAAACATATTTTTCCTCAGTGACCAAGGATATGGCCAGTCAGATAGACTGTATATCAAGATTTACTTCAGTGACTGAGGATGCGACTAGTCAGATAGACTGGATAGTAGGATGTGTTCCACTGACCGAGGATGTAACTGAATATACATATTTTGATCCAGTGACCATAGATGTAACCAGTCAGATAGATTGGACAACAAGAGTTAAGGAGGAGTGGAGTGAAACTATGGTAAAAAATCTTATGACAGTGATAGAGTTCACAGACCCATTTTCCATAGAGACAAAGGGAGTGGCTAGTTTGGACTACTACATTACATATGAGATGGAATATTAAGAGATATATCTATTATGTATGAAAATGGTGCATCCAGATGTTGGAGGATGGGATAAATTCCTATCTAAGAGGAAATGTTGATTTTTGTAGATTAGAGAGGTATTCCCACTGGAGGCAAAGGTTCTAGGCATGTGGGAACTTGTTTTGGAACCAATTTTGAATTTTGTTTCAGTGAAATTGTCCTAGAAATGAGGCTAACGCCTCATGGGAAAGTTGATGGGATTTTTGGGTTTGTGTGGGGGTGCCACACCGACAAAGAGGATTAAAATATTATAATTGATTGTTGAGTTTAGGAAGGGATCCTAAATTCACTCATTAGACTCCTTATTATAACCCTAAAATGCACCACACAGGCTTACCTGGCATCAGGCCAACTCATGTCTCTTCCTTGCCAAAGCCATGCTGAATAAAACCTTGCAAAACCACTCAAAACAAGCAACCCGTGCCCTAACCTAGCACTGGGCACGGTGGAACACTTGCTGGCCTTCTACTGCACGCGTTGGACCGTGGGCTAGCCCACTATAGCCCGCGTTTACCTAAAAAAGCAAAAAATCAGGAAAGTTTCTGCTGGGACGAAAGGCTTTGGGTCAATTAACTGAAACTCCTCGCCATGCATGGCCGAGAGTTCGTCTAAAACCCTAGCTCCTTTTAGCCTATAAAAGAAGGGGTAGGGGTACTATTCAAAAGAGGAAAATCATAGCAAAGAAACTCTGCCAAATTGCCGAATCCGTTTTGTCCCAACCCTTTAGCCTTTCCTCAAGCTTTAGGAGAATTCAAGCAAAGCAGTTGGAGGACAAGGAGGAGGAGGAGCCCAAGATCAGGATCGAGGAACGGTGGCCGATCTCTATAATCATTGTAAGTTGGTTCATATTGAGATTAATGAAAAAGATACTTTTCCCGTCCCAAATACATGAGTCTTATCTACGTTATTTGATTTGTGTTCAATCTCTAACCCTCTAGTAGAACAATAGCATGCATGCATAGTTTTGTCTTGGTTGTAGGATCGCTTTTTGGAAGGAGCATCCGCAGAAGCAAGGAGATAAAGCTCAACAGAGGATCTACACCAACCGTCGATAGAGAGGTTAGTTGGTTCTTCCCTTGTTTGATTGTGAAAAGGGGTTTTAGATTGGGGTAGAAGGTTAAAAGTTATTTCTGAAGGGTCATGATCTGCATGCAAGTTTAAAGCCATAGCTTGCTAGTCCGTAGGGTAGAATAACCTCACAAAAGAAATGGCGACTCCACTGGGGATATTTTACTCTTAGGGTTTCCGGATTCGGTTAAAGATCTTTTGGGTAGTTCAAAGAAGTTTAGTTTCTGTTTCTTTGTTTATTTTGTTGTCTGTTAGGTCAATGCTAGCAGGGAACATGGTTATCAATACCAGTCTTCCTTGACTGACGCTTGACATTTATTCTCGGGACACACAGAGGTACACGCGGCTTGCAGAAGGCCTGCACGCGTGTGCCCGCGCCCTAACCTTCTACAGCCCGCGTTTTAATGCTTGCTGTAGTGGTTTCAGTAGCGTGTAGAGCCCAAGAAGCTTAAGAGGCAGTCTCCTCATTCCCTGTCAGGATTTTATCTTCTCAGGGGGCTTTCTGGATCCTGTCTGGGTCTTGATTGGTTTACTGTCTTGCTTTCAGTCTACCTTATTGTGTTAATTGTCCTTTGCATTTGTTTTCTTTTTGTAAATTTTCCTTTTCTGTTGAAGTAAATAGCACCCAAGTATTTCAAAGACCCTGGTTGTCAATACCAAAGGCCTTTTTCAGGTCTGGGCTGCCTGTGTGTTGTTTTATCTCAGTTTTTATACAGGACCGCGACCTTCTTAAGTCTAGCCCGTGGGTACCCGCGTTCTGTTGTGGCTCAGCACGTGTTTGCACGCGTGCTGTCTTGGAGACAGTCGCGGGCTTGATTGGCATCTTTTCAGCTTGGGTGGGGTAGTCATCCCCTCCTGTGGTGAGAAGAGCTCCTCTCAGGGGTTTAGAGTCTGAGGCTACACAGTCAGCAGGTTAGGGCATCTTATCCTTAGCCTGGGTTGTTTAGTTAATGTTTTGATAAAAAAGACAAAGGAGAAAAAATACTTGTTTATGGTTTTTAGGCAAGTGTTGGAATTGGTGCTTTCTTGATTGCTCTTTGCATTTTGTGCTCTGATTCTTTTTGTGATCTGCGCTTTAAGCCATAGTTTTCTTTTCATTCTCTTGGTTTTTTTCTTGTCATCATTTTTCCTTGTTGCGTTATTTTGCAATAAAAAAAAATAAAAAAATTCCTTCTTTCATTTTCTTCTTGATTTGAAGATTGTGTTGTTGCATCAGTAGCTAGGAAAGAAGTATTTTTGCATAAGTTTTTGCAGTGAATGTCTAGTATAAGTATATCGCAGATATGAGCGAAAGTCCTTCATATTTACTGCATGAAATCTTAGTAAACTTGAAAAGAAAAGAAGTCTTTTTTACTGAAAAAGTTGTTGGTTTTGCATTTTCGTAAAAGTTTGTTTCCAAGCCTTTTTGTTCATTTTGCTTTGAGTCTTTTTACACACCATTAGTTTCACTTTCGCACCTTGAGAATTAAAAAATCCCATTAAAAGCAACGCTAAATAAAATCAAGTAGACTTTTCTGTTTGTAGGGTGCATACACTAGCTCAGGAATAGGGCCTTGGAATAGGTTGGAGAGTAAATTCTCCAAGGCCACCCAAACCAAACATTGGATTCTGTCAAATAGGGAGTGTATAAGTCCAGTTACAGAAAGTTATTCATGACCCCCCTCTAACACAGGGGCTAAACACGAGGTCACGTAAGGAAAGGTAGCGGAGATAACCCCTCCAAAGTTGGACCGAGGGTTGTGGAGAACACATATAGAGGATCTGTTAAGGGATTTCGTCGTTTTCATTTGCCACGGAGCTTCGTGGGTCTCGAATCCGTTTGAGGTCCTCAATCGTCTTCCGGAACATTTTCTCTCGATACCGTTGATAGGTTTCAGGTTTGATACCCTGCTCATTGTGGTCTACCCGACTGCCGACTGTACCCACCTGATAGCTGTTCACGTGTTGGCAAACTAGTTGCCAATCTTTTCTAGGGACATACACGGGTGACTGCGGGGGTATACCGCGGTACCTAGGATGGACATCAGACCAATGCTTTGTAGAGTATACCTGGAGGGTGCTTCTGTATTCGAGTTGCACTTGCACCGGTAAGTTGCTCTAGTGTTGGTTGTTGTAACTGTTCTTCCAACTAGTTTAGTGCTTGCTTGATTTATCTTCTAGGGGATTTCTTTTAGTGCATGTTACTATTTGTTCATATAGAATACCTTAGCGTGTCATGAATCTTCTCACACAGTGGAGGATTCAGAGCTCTGCCGGTCACGAAGGCTTCTGGGCATGCCGCCAGTTATACTGGAGCCACCCCCGCCACCACTGAGGTGGAAGTTAGACCAACGAGGGTCTTTCGAAGCAACCAGGTTTCAAACCATTGAGCCCGAACAACTCTAGGAGGAATCAGCCGCCCATCTTGGCTCAGTTGAAACCTCAAACGTTGATTCTTGGTCAGACATTATTGTGCCAATTCAATTTTACGAACGCCTATCAGCGCCCAACCCAGTTATGGAACAAATCACTTCCTCTGGAAATTCTTCCACTTCTATCACTGTTACTACCATAGGAGAAGCTTCTCCTGACTTGCCTTTGTCGACAGTTCAGGCCACCATGGTCTCGGCCGCAACTATGTCGCTTAGTGGACCGACCTCATCTATCGCGGCGGCCACACAACCTTACACACCTAGTGCGATAAGCGCTCCGTTTTCATACGGTATGCCTAGTTCAGGTACTAGTCTTGCACTCACTTCTTCCATTTCACAGACTTTGGGTCTAGGGGCAGGGAGCTCAAACGCTTCTCTGCAAGGTCAGCTTGGGGGCAGG
>JASDQU010818962.1:47077-62098 GCA_032191745.1 Picea mariana | reverse complement strand
GAAGCTACTCCTCTTCAAGTTGATAACAATCGTTTGTTTGATCAATATCAAACTTTGAAAGAATATTGTGATGGATTATTAATGCATATAACTAAGAAGGATGTGACTATTTAGGGCTTGCAAGACTTCAAATATAACCTTGAAGAAGAAGTTTGTCGACTACAGAATGTTGAGAACACGTTGAGAATAAGACTACTATTGTTGAGTTGTCAATCTCACCTATTGTTTCTTTCACACTTATAATTTTGATTGTAGTCCAGTTGTTTGTAAGAAGACTAATGATTGTGTTGTTTCTCCTAGCTTTGAAAAACACACTACCCATATTGGGTCCCAACTGTTAAGAAATATGGAATATATGAGAGGAGGACTTGGGAAGAATGTACAAGGTATTGTTGTTCCTATTACCCCTTTAGATAAAGTCACCTCAAACATGTCTTGTTTATGATGTTGTTGTTGCCTCCCTCCCTACACCTGACATTGTTGTGACCAGGGAAGTTTAGGATACAAAAATGAAGTTTTATTTGTTGCGGGTAGAATTTATAGAATTTAGACTGGTTAGGAAATTAGGCTACGAAAATTATGTGAATTAGTTACAAAATGTTGAGAAGATGCCAAATATTACAACATGCAATCAATCAATGAAATACACCATGATAATAGAGAGGTAGTTGCACCAAATTGTGGAAATAGAGATGCGAGCCAACACTTAAAAAGAGGACATTCAGTGAAGATGAGTCAACTCATCTCATTGTAAGAGAAAGGGGTTTAGTAAAGAGGGTTGCAACATAGTTATAAAAAAGAGTATCAAATCAAATATGTGGGAGGAGAACCAAAACGGGAGAAGAAATATTCTATGCTATCATGGCTTTGATAGCTCATCCTAGCCAGGGGGTGGAATAGCAAAGGAAAGAGCCCACGCTATAGTGGGGCTTGAATTGATTAGTTCATCAGATTGAGACTTAAGCTGTCGTGATCTTTAACACCATATTGCAGTCGCTTTTTTGTGGTTTCACGGTGTAAGATACATTCAACAAAGGCCACACTATCATGGTATTGATGGCTGAAAATTACCCTAAAGAATAGGGATTTTTTATAGCCAGAGATCCTCATAGTTTACAACTGAGAGAATTTGCATGTTTGTGGTCAATCGACAACAATACCATCTCATCTTGCAACACAAAATTCATCATGGGATTTTCTTGGGAATCGTCTAGACTTCTCTGCTGATTAACAAGTCTTTTTTGTTTTGTTTAAGTTAGTTAAATTTGATGAAACTTGTATAATTCTATCGAGTGTTTATTAATTTTGAACCCATACATCATTTTGAAAGCATATATTTATGATTGTGTAATGAATTATTCATTTACATTCTTGTTGGTGATATTGTATTAAGATTGTATTTTCTTCCGAAGAGAAAATTCTTCCAAAGCAAATCGGGTCCACATATTGGTGGATGTCACCATACTAAATACTAAATGAATATGGGTCTTGATTTGGTGAGAATCTCTGAAAGACATTTCCTAGTGTCAAAACCACCCAAGATAAACCCAATTGATAAGAAATTACACACACAAGTTAACCCAATCTTATGCATTTTGTCAAGGTTGAATAAACTCATTTTTTTAAACATAACTTAAATTGAATTATAAATTGTATGCATGTGTTTGAATTGCGTTGTTAACAAGGTAATACATGTAAATTTTCAAAATAATGTCATTAAATTGTTATTTGAATATAGTGGCATACTTAAAAAATCATGTCAAAGATAGAACACAACTAAAAAAATATAGAATTTCTTATGAATATTGATTTTCAAATAATGTTATTAAAATGTTAAGTAGATATAGTTCCTTGTGATATTAAGAAAATTAAAAATGAAAAAAAAAAATCTCAAAATGTTTTGTATTCACGTACATTAAATTATAATTTTAAAATTTGGCTTATCAGATTTTAGGAAAGGTAAAGAATTACTTGGTTTTCTTGATCTAGGTGGATATCAGTGGCCATCCACCTATTCCAACTGGCTCAAAACATACTTCTGGCAATTTACTAATTTTAGCAGTTTTTTGGTTCCTAAACTTCTCGGGCTATTTTGAGGGCCTAAATGAAGTTTTTTGGGATCGAGCACCTCAATGATATTCAAAGGTTCTAATTGATCCCTCAAAATGAATCTCCTTGTTCATACCTTTCCAATGAGCTATCGTGCACCCCAAACGAATATCGTATGCCAAAGTTACGTCCCCGAGAAGTTGATAAACCAAACTACCCAAAATGGGGTCCACAAAATTGTTATCTTTTCATCTTCCAGGGTTAGGGTTTTGGATTTTATTTATAATAAAAATGCCTTTGTAGCCTCATTGTAAAATAATCTTCTTGCGAATGTGAGTATCCTTCACATCTCTTCTCATAGATAAGATGCCACAATTCTTGTGAGTCTTTCACTTTGTATTTTTACAATATTGTACATTTAGCTCATTAATAGAAATTGTGTATTACTGCATGTCTGTGTTTATGGTTATATATCTACTAAATATCTGTTATGTTATTGGATATCTGATATATCTATGTACATTTCTTTATTATATCTCCGCTCTCATTTTGTGCTGAAAATAATCTGGATCAATTGTATCAGAGCAAGCTACTCTTGATCATTTTTTTCAGTGCATGTCCCCCACAAGGTATGAGCATAGAAATTTGGGTCTCAAGCTTGTACCTCTTGATGAAAATCACTCTCGCATGCCCAAGAAACCCTCCATGGAAGAAGAAAAGAAAAATGATAGAGCAGACGATTCTATTAATTTGTTGCTTGAGCAAGCTCTCACGCGACAGAGGGACGAAATGATGGAGAATTTTTCCCACATCCTTGAACGCCTTCCAATAAAAACCGATGCATCTTCATCAAGTGGCCACATTGGAGGAACCTCTCCTTTCAAGGTACAAGTTAATTTTTATATAGATAGATGTAAATGCCCTAGAAAAATGGTTAAATCTGCTAGAAGGTTATTTCTTTGTTCACAATTTTTTCGAAAGGGAAAAGATCATCTTTGCACTCCTTAAATATCTCCTCCATGTCAAACATTGGTGGGAAACTTACTGGGAGAAACGTTCCATAGAGGAGTCTTGAATATATGGGGTCAAGCCCACTTGGGATTTTTTTGTGGATGCAGTCAAGGAACAATATTACCCTATTGGTAACTATGATGACCAGTACATGAGATGGACCACCCTGCGTTAAGAGAGGGGACAAGCAGTGATAGAGTTCACCAAAACCTTTCATACCTTGCGCACCAATATGGGTATCAAATACTCTGAGCAACATTTGGTTCTGAAATACCATGGGGCTCTACACAGGTACATCCAAACTGAAATGAAGTTTCTATACATCTCATCGCTAGGAATTTCCTATCGATATGTTGTCAAAATCGATCAAAAATTTAGGCACCAGGACAAATGGAAGTTCGAGTCTACAAATACACAACAACCAAAGTATGATAAATATGGCCCTAACAAAAAACATCCTAAAAAACTGCCCAAGCCACAGGAAAAGAAGGGTCATGTGAAGATGAAGAAGGACACTAGAAAGTGGTGTGATTTCCACAAAAGCGCCTATCAAAACATTGATGAATTTCGTTCAAAACAATCATTGGTGGCCAAGATAAAAGACAAGGAGTCGAACCATGATTCAAAAAATAATTGGAGAAGGCAAATCATCGACGCAAACCCCACTGCTATTGTCATGACCGAAACAATTCAACCAGAAGAACCAACAGATATTGAAGAGGAGAAGCACCTTTTTAATTCACAGATGTGGGTGAAGGCGACTCCACTACATTTTATTGTTGATAGCAGAAGCCTGAAGAACCCCATCTCAACAGAAGTCATCAAATAGTTGGTATTGTCGACAACACCAAACCAACAACCATACAACATTGGGTGGCTTCGCCAGGGACGAGATCTCTTTGTCAATCAGCAGTGTCGATTGTCTTACGACATCCATCCCTTCAAGGATGAGGTATTATGTGATGTTTCCCCGTGTTGAGCACTCAACACACCCTAAAAAGGTTTATGTCAAATTTTTACTTTTTGGGTACCACTTGATCTTTCGCACTGTCTGATTGCGCTTCAGTATGAAACTGTTGTCTATGATTGTCATTTATGCTTTCATGTTGAGTCGTTTAAAGTCTGCTTGAACATGTGAAAATCATCTTAACTTTAAAAGGGACTAACATTTACTTAAGGAATCGATAGTCTAAATTTTCCCCCAACGCACTTAGGAAATTCGGCATTGGGAAACATTAAAAGTGACGAAAATTGCTTGAGAAAACCAAAATAGCCGAGCATCGAATTTCATTGGTGTCGACAGAAGGAGGTATCTCGTCTCTGTGAATAATCTTCACTAAATATATCGCCAAAGACTAATCCGTTCGGCATTGATAGAATATTAAAAATATAATAGTAGCGCGAAGTAAAGGTGATATCACCGATCACCGACTTTCAAAATATTTTCAGTGTCGGGAATTTACAAAGATGATAACCCACGAAGAAAAATACGTGTTAACTTTACTCTTGAACATCGATCCTCGATGCCATCCCCGCATCGGTAGTCGCAATATCTATCTCTTCCAGCGCGTTCAATGTGAATGAAGCCCAAGTGCAATCCTTACCCACAAGCTATGTTCTCGGTTTTAGTTTTAATAACCTTGAGTCAGTAACGCCACGTCAGCATCAATCGGTATCAGAAGTTTCTAAAGGAAAGTATCAACGAACTTACAAAACAACTAAGAACAACGATAATTATAAAATCACATAATTTATGAGAAGCTTAGATAAAAAAAAACACGGTAGATTCACTTACAAAGAGGGAACATGATACATTCAAGTGAGAAACATTTTTGAAATCTCATATATTAAGGCTCCCACCATGCTCAGGTTACATACAAATAAACACCACCAACACCTTGATTAATTGGCCTGGTTACATTGAGAACATGAAAACCGTCACAACAAATAGAGAAAACTATCAAACATCACTTCAGAGAATGCAAAACAAGAGTCTTCCCATCATATATCTCCTGCACACAGACCTTCTCCCGAACTACTCCTCGCGTCTTGCAGTGTTTTCATTTTTTCCTTCCCCATCATCCGTTGTGCTTCACGCCGCTACACAATCATATCTTGTGCTTCTCAAAGCTGTCTCTTGAGCCAATTTGTGCTTCCTTCGTGACCCTGCAGTGATGATACCTTTTGGATGTTCTCCACCAACTGTCTCTGCAATTCTCTATTTTCTTGATAAATTTCGACTATGACGAGTTCAGCCCACTCTAGTTGTTGGAGGAGACTTCCAACAGGAGAACCCGATGTCTTTTTCCTTCCCTTTTTTCTCCCTCTTGCTCAACTGGTAGTCTCGACAGGCTCTGGCCAGGTAGTGCGCATTGTAGACTCCTCAGCGGTCGGGTGTGCACTCATCTCAGTTGGGAGGTGGCCTTCTCCCCCTATTTCCTTACTTTTCCTAGGTCTTCCCCTCCTCTGCAGTTTATTCTTCTGAGAGGGCACGAGCTCCAACATATGTCCTTGAGACATATTTTTCTCCACTCCCACCTCTTCTTGAGATGCTGACACTCTTTTCGAGAAAAGGTAGGTACCTCCTATTGAAGCTTCTGGGACACTTGATGCCAAAAAGAAAGAGTCCTAGGCATGTTGGCGCTTAGACTTAGCACTTCGGCTACCTCACAAACCTCGTCCCTTGTTTAAAGGGGATCCCATAGTGTGACAACATATTGTCTTAGACGTTTGCGAATGAATAAAATAGGCCACACAGAGCTTCACAAGACCAACGCTACCGATGAATGAACTCGACTGATGCGTAGAATCCCCACATAGCCTCTAGAATTTATAGCAAAACGAGGACGCAAAAAAAAAGTGCCAAAATAACACTCATGCCTCGCGTCGAGATTTCTTGAAGATTTAACGCATCATAGTGGCTTGACGGATGCAATCCAGAATGCATGAAACGTCGCCGATCGGAGTTGTAGGGAATATATGATACGATCATTCCAATATCTTTAATCTCCCCAACTTCCATTATTGGCGAATGATAGTTAACACACTTGGTGATACGGTTTCTGAAGGAACAACTTGCCTCGACATGAGAAATTCAACGACTTCCTTATTAAGGTATCTAACCTTTTGGGAGCGTATGCGCACTTTCAACACACGGTCGGCTCTGGCATCTTTTCCCAACTCCAAGGGTCAATCGGCCACTGTGACAGTTTCGATGCTCGTATCTATCGTACCTGATTTTCCATGCTATGGTGCATGGATATAAGTCATTCAAACTGAATAGGAGTGGCGGCGTGGACAAGGACATTACAGTTCATTCAAAAGGTTGACTGGGATCATGTAAGTATTAAACGATCGAGACTAACGAGCTCTACAGATACGCATCAGTCTATTCTATTTTTGTTTGCATCTTACTATGCATTGCCTGATAAGCGATTTCTAAACTACCTCAACCCCGATTGCAGGAAAGATCCTCTTGACTATCGAACAAAGTTTTCTCCATGACCTCACCGAGGAACTCGAAAGAAACATCAAAGCAAAATCAACAAAGTAATGAAGGATATCGGACACCTCGAGTTCAACACCCCCAACAACATCATCGACCTAAGTGAAGTAGTCATGTCGCATGCCAAACACGATTCACTATGGATCGAAGAGCTCGAAAATATGACTAACGTGAGGCTAGGGCAAGTGAAACGATTTGCAGAGCATCCAATCAGAGCTCGAACCATGCTATAGTAGTTGAACTCCAGTCTAGTGAAGTATTGGATGCATGCGATCGACATCATAGGAATACATGCGGCTCCGATGGAAAGACTCAAATTTCCATGGGACCAAACTTGTGAAGAGTTGTTTATCAGTTGGTCTCAGTATGAGAGAAATCACCCTTTTCAAGAGATATCTCAGGTTGATTGTTAAAGAAACTGTTAGTATAGGACACCATGTGGCGAATTTTGTTTTTCTTAAACTGCACTTAGACATTAATTTCAGTTAAAATTTACATTATAAATAAAGACATCGACTAATTAGTTAAGGGTCGATGGTTTTTGTAATAACTCTTGTTTTTTAGTTGTTAAGAATTATTTTGAAGCTGCTATGAATTGAGAAGTCCTTCTGGACCAAAGGCAAGTCATTTTCATCAAATGCATGTGATTGGACGTGGAGAAGAACTATTTCCCATCTCGTTTCATGAATGATGTTGTAATGAGTAAGAGTTGTTTAATCTATTGTCAAGTTATCTAGTGCAATATTTTGTTGTTCTTTACTTTAAATGATGAAGATGAATCGTTGTGTTAACATATGATGAATGATTATGGTAGATGAATTGTTTTGCTTACCATTATCTAATTTGCATATATCTATTTTCTTTCTGATAATTAGTTTCTCAGATAATAATTGGATTCTCACGAGGTTAATGTATTAGTAGTAGGCCTATGGTATAGAATCATTGTCTGCATGCTTGAGCAGCGGGTTATCCCAAGTTCAGCCTCTTCCCCAGTAGTTAGAATTTAATGTTGTTTGTCACCAAGTTGGTTTATGCTGGCTTACATCTCATATTGGTCTCACCCAAGAGAAAATACAAAAAGAGATAGTCTAAACTAAAGGAAGAGCCTTCACAAGAAAACATAAAGCCCATCGATAAATTGGCCGAATCGCAAGATCTGGAGAACCATTCCACCATTAAACGCCGTAGTGTATAATTGGGCCTCGATGGCGGGTTTGGTTCCTACTGTTGAATCATGTATTTAGGACCCATCAATAGAATTGGTGCTAGAAGGAGGGCCCGCGAATGAATGGTTGAATATGTATTTTATATAGCATTTCAAACATCCTACAGATTCATATCAACCCACATGCATGGCTAGTCATTCCAAAGATAGGCCACACACGTTGAGTACTCATGGGATGAGTAACTCACCATAGCCCGAGGAAGAATCTTTTCACTCTGAAATACCTTACGCTCTTCCTCACAAGGAAGTAAATCAATTTAGAAGAATTACAAGAGCCCACACCTGACATATTGGTGCGTTGTCCTTAGCTCCCATACTCCCTCAAAGAAAACAACAAACTAGACCAGTAGTTAGTACTCCCGACAAGGTTTTCGTACACTCGGTAGAATACTTAATAGATTTTGTGATTATTGAAATCCAAGAACCTCTTGATTTGATACCCAAAACGCCAATCGATGACATCTCTGAACCAGACGATTTCTCGAAAGAAGAGGAGTTTAACTCAGATTCTGAATATATGGAAGGAAACAATGACCATAATGATGAAAGGGGGAACCCACCTCTAAAAAATTAACCCTTGTTAGCCAGAGACGCTTTGACCCTCTCGGGACTAGTCCATAACTTTCCCCAACATCTAGAGAAGTTGCTACCTAAGTTCGATCCTGAAACCTATGGATTTCCTGAAGATCATATCAAAAAATTTACACTAGCGATCAGACTTATGAACGTCCAATATGAAGACGTAGTTTGCAAGCTTTTCCCCTACACGTTTCAAAATTCAACTTCCACGTGGTATTTTAATCTGCCAGTAGGATCTATAACTAGTTGGACCAGGTTTCAAAAATATTTTCTAGATAAATTTGCAGAGGAAACTACTACGAGAGATCTGATGGATGAGTTATTCGCTGCCACCATGAGTTCGAAAGAAAGAGTCAAATATTTCAATCAATGATTCACGACCATCTTAAACAAGTTTCATCCCCAAGCGAAACCAACCCTGGAATTGCAAATCGAGGTTTATGATAATGCGCTCCCAACTTCTATCTCTATGTTTGTAAAAAGAGTCATTAAGCAAACCCTGGCTGAAATTTTGAAGAATCCAAAACGATAGAATTCCAGATGAAAGGGTGTAAATAAGGCCAAGTCTCTCTAGTTAATAAAGAAGCTCAGCATCCTCCCAGGAGAGGACTCTTTTTGGCTAGATCGTCGGGGAAACAAACATACAAGACTCCCAACAAGAGTAACAGAGACATAGAATACCTACAACACATGGTTAAGAAATTATCAAATGAGATCATAGACATGAAGAGGAATGCAGGGGAGGGAAACCAAGGCCAAAGGCCCTACAAGCCTTTCTTTAAGAGGAACCCACCATTCAAGGCAATTGAAACTCCCCCAACTAACTTAAATATTGATCTAGGGAATGTTGCATATGATTTTTTCTATACTTATCACTGGGAAAACCACTCTGAAAGAGACTTCCTTTAATGGGTTCATGCCATTAATTTGATGGCCAATCGGTTTCTAGACGAAGTCTCCCTGGCCAAACAACCAAGTAGTTCGGCTATGAATATTGATGACCAGGAAGAGATTGATCCACCACAAGATACAACCATGATGATATGGGATCCTGAATTGATCATGTCTTCCAACGACCCATTTGAGTCTCAGGAACAACCCACAGAAGTCTCGGTGATACAGACACACAGTAAGAGTCTGCCTGGCTTGAAAGATATCGCTGCCACCCAGACCTCCAGGAGTAAGGCAACTCCCGATCACCCGAAAACACCTTTATCTCTAGGTGAAAACCCTATAAGCATCCATACCTGGGAATCCCCCAAACTGGATTACAACGTAGTCGAATATTTGAAGAAGTTAAAGGCTAATATATCAATTATGGACATATGCAGGATTCCTCAGCAGAAGGACTTTTTGTTACACGGTTTGAACTCGGTAAAAAAATCAACCACGAGAAACGTTCAGGAAATAACTCTATCTCCCACATATCTGGTGAGCAAACCAACTATGAACACCTTCTTGGAAGATAGAAAGGAAAAAACTTGTGTCCCACCATTCCTCTTAACATTTGAAGTCTTAAATAGAAACCTTCACAGTTTTTTGGTATATTCTGGGGCGTGTTCCAATGTTATGCCCTTGTCTATTTGCAAAAAAATGCAAAACATTAAATGTCGTTCCTCTCAGTAGTGATAAACATGTCATACAACTATACAAAACCCAGGTCAAGGTCATGGGAGAAATCAAAGATGTAATGATCAGGATAGCGACACATCCCAAGTTTGTGCAAGTGATTGACATCATTGTAGTAGATATTCTAGAGGCCTATGGGTTATCACTAAGTCAAGATTGGTTTGAAAAACTAAATGGATATTTCAATACAAACTCGGCACACCTTTGACTACCACTAAAGGGATACAAGGACATGATCAGAACCGATAGGGAGAGATATCTAAAACACACGGTCATTGATCTCGAAACCTCAAACGAACCCTCATCCATAGATTCCCCCGTTTTGGGCAATTATTCTTGTGAATCCCACTTCAGAAACTTTGCTCCTCTCTTGTCCAATGTCCCTCTCACTCAAAACTCTTAAATGATTTTTCAATAAAAGTCGTTGATACCGACATAAGACACACTTTTTCTGTCGCGACCCTGCGCTAGAGATTACAGAACAAAAGATGGGAGAGAAAAAAAAATAATAAGGAAAAGAATGATTGTCGTCCACAAATTTGGACTTTGTACTTTGATGGATCTAAATCACAAGAAGGGTTAGGATCAGGGTGCATCCTCATTGATCCTAAAGGTAAATGTCATTTCCTATCTTGTAGGCTAGAATTTGAATGTACAAACAACACTGCAAAATATGAAGCTCTAGTACAAGGATTAAAGAAAGCTATAGACTTGAATATCAAAGAATTGAGGGTTTTCAGAGATTCTAAAATCATCATTAGACAAGTAAGGAATACTATAAATTGCAATTCTCCTCACCTAAAGAACTATCAACTGGAGGTGCATAGGTTAATAGAGCATTTTGAAGCCTTCAATATTATAGCGGTCCCCAAAGCAAGGAATATTCTTGTTGACTCCTTGGCCATAGCTGCTTCCAGGCTGTCGCCTCTAGAGGATTATGAAGCCTCTCGATTCACTGTGGAGCTTCTCTACAAACCGTCGGTGCCTAATAACATTTATAATTGGAAAGTATTTGAAGGTGATGAACATACCATAAAATTCTTAACTAACAAAGACAAATTCAAAGATTTGGCTATTGAAATGAAGTATTCCAAGGGCAATCAATAGAGACCGATCCTAGGACAAGACAACCTGTTGATAAATCAAATTCTCACACAATCCCCAAAGGTATAGCTAATCTATAAAATCTTCTTGATCTAAAAGAGCAATTTTAAGGGGCCTAAAAGAACAAAGACTAGTAACTCTTGTCCCCTACATGAAAATATAAATCTTAGAACCTCAGAAAACCCAAAGAATGTGAATCTCGGCAAGACTATATCCAAGGAGGAAAGGAAATCTTATCTCAAATTGTTCAGAAAATACCAAGATGTCTTTGCATGGTCCTATCGAGATATGAAAACGTATGATACCCGCATCATTCAACACACTATCCCATTAAAACCCGAAGTGAAAGCTTTCCAACAAAAGATCTGAAAGTATCACCCATCCCTGGAACCTCTCATGTATCAGGAATTAAAAAAAAAAAAGATGCCAAGATCATTTTCCAGGTTAGGCATTCTGCATGGGTAGCAAATCTTGTCCCAATGAGGAAAAAGTTGAGAGAGATCCGCCTATGCGTATATCTTAGGAACCTCAACAGAGCTTCAGAAAAGGACAATTACCCAGTCTCCCCAATGGAACAAATCCTATAGACCGTGTCTAGCTCGGATATTTTCTCTCTACTAGATAGTCTCTCAGGTTACAACCAAGTTCTGGTTTCAGAGGAAGACCATTTAAAAACCACCTTTTGAACCAAGTGGGTAACCTTCGCTTATAAACGAATGCCTTTTGGGTTAGTTAACGCAGGAGAGACCTGCCAAAGGGCCATGGACGTATATTTTCGGGGACTGATGAATAAATGTGTGGTAGTATATATAGACGATGTAATAGTGTATTTAAAGAATAGAGAAGAGCACATCCAACACTTAATTCAGATTTTCGGAAGGTGTAGGAAATACGGTATATCCTTAAACCCTAAGAAAACCATATTCGATGTCGAGGAAGGTAAGATGTTAGGTCACATTATATATCAAGCAGGTGTTCGCATATACCCAGAAAGGATTAAGGCCATAGCTCAACTCCCCTTGCCCCATAACAAGAAAGTTATGCAGTCCTTTTTCAGGAAAATCAATTTTGTGAGGAAATTCACTCCCGATTTCACAGAAATCATCAAACCCTTACAAAATATGATTCACAAGGATGCCGAATTTAAGTGGGATGATGAGAGAAAAGGTGCTTTCAGCAATATAAAATCTGCTATATCCCGAGCCCCGGTGTTGCGAAGTCTCGATTTCAATAGAGACTTCTTCCTCTATAATTTCTCCTCCGACCAATCGTTAGCTGCAGTTTTGAATCAGAAGGATGATGACAACAATGAGGCCCTAGTTTCATTAATGAGTACTAATCTTCAAGGAGCTGAGTTCAATTATCCTTCTATAGACAAACAGGACTATGCGGTATATAAGACAGTAAAACATTTTAGGTCGTACATCCTCAAGAACCACACCAAAGTGATTGTGTCGCACCCTACAGTTCGATCCTTATTTACCCAACAAGAAATGGGGGAAAGAAGAGGGAACTAGATGCCAGTAGTCCAGGAATTTGATCTAGATATAAAACCTGCCAAACTAGTAAAAGGACAAGGGATATGCAGGCTTGCAACCGAAGCCCAAGACCAAGTAAATGAAGATTCTGGATGGGAGAACACAATGGCACTATGGTGTGGTGAAGTATCATACATCGTCCTGAGACAAAAGTCTTGGTATAAGGATTTAACTTATTTCCTACACCATGGGACCTATCCGGAAAGCCTCAACCCTAGGCAAAGGAGAGCCCTCAGGTTAAAATATACACAATATCGCCTTATAAATTTGGTACTCTTCTGGATCAATTATGATGGAGTACTATTAATATGTATCAGATGTGAAGACGTAGATAAAGTGTTGAAGGAGCTCCATGATGGCCCTGCCGGGGCACATTTCGCAGGAAACACCACCGCTCATAATATTCTGAGAGTCGGCTACTATTGGCCCACCTTGTTCAAGGACGCTCATTCTTATGCTAGAAACTGTAAAACTTGTCAAATGAGCGTTGGGAAGGAGAAGAGAGAAGCAGTACCACTCCAACCTGTGATTGTCTCTAGGCCTTTTGAGCAATGGGGGTTGGATATCATAGGAGAAATTACACCCAGCTCTTCAAGACAACATAAGTACATTCTTACTGCTATCGATTATTTCACGAAATGGGAAGAGGCTATCCCTTTGAAGCATTATGGATTCAATATATATGGTGGTGCTCTCTTGCCTCCGTTGTTGTAGGTGCTCTCACTGAAATTGAGTCAATTGCATGTTGAAATTGAATTAAGGATATGGGCTACAATCTTTCCAACAAAACTCAAGAAGTTGTGTCATTGTTGCAAATGGGGTCTGGTGTCATTGTTGCAAATGGGGTCTGCTAAGGACAAGTTCTTGAGCAGTCACTAATAGTAACTGATTCTCGGATTGATTCCTAGATGACATCCTGGTTTTCGAGAAGGATTTTCTTCTCGAATCTCTTGGAGGCATTACAGACTAGCTAATGAACAACAATGGCGATATGGTGGTGAATATCTCTTGTAAATAGCCTAGCCGGATTTGGAGAAGGGTTTGAGCACTGCCCAACAAGGAAAAGGAAATATTTTGTAGCAAAAGGCAGCACTGAGGCGGTGGTCGTGGCTTGTGTAAGAGAAATCATTGCAATATAGAGGCAGCACTGAAGCGGTGGTCGTGGCTTGTGTAAGAAAAATCATTGCAATATATTTAAATGACTGATATATAAATCATTTTAAATTTAAAGCAGAAACATATATATATATATATATATATATATATATATATATATATATATATATATATATATATATAAAATGTCATTTTGTAAACTTACATTTTGTGGGAGAGGAGCAAAGAAAGAATTACTCATGACTTTATGTTATAGATTTTAAGATTGGAAAAATTACATTTTGCTCTGTAATAAGATTTTGTATATATCAATCAATAACATTTGGTTATAAAAATAATTTAAATATTTATAAAAATAATTATTTTGTTTTTCTAATATACAATACTAAATAATGAAAAAATATTTTTGAATTAAAGGTTAAATAATACATGATTAATGATAAATAGATTATAAAAGTCTTGTCCTTCTGCAGGGACTAATAAAACAAAAAGAGGATCTGAGGTGTGATTGATATGAAAACTATATCTCGATGATTTCCAACCCAACGATCTTGGAAAAGAAAAATAAAACAAAGAAGGAAGACTAGAGAATCCGGAGAATCCTAGAATTGGAAGATGCATGCTTCATGTGGCCACTAAATCTCACATGATTCCAACATCAGTGTAGCCTCAATTACATAAATATATTAATATTTTTAGTTGTTTAAAGAAAATTATAATGTCACTCGAAGCATTATTATTAAAAGTTTAATAAAGGATTTCTCTTCAGTTTTAGTAATTACTAATAATGTGGATATTTTTTCAAATATTTTATTTTTAAGATATATTAATTTTCAATATATGTATTATCAATTTTTTTTTATATATGACTAATATGTGATGAGGGATTTTGTGAAACACTTTGGTTTAGTATTTTAGTTAAGGATTCATGTTTACATGAACTTCATCGAATTTATTATTTCTCTATATCATTATGTATCATTACATCTTTGTAGATAGGATTTATTAGTTCCTAAAATTAGAATGAAATATTATGGGGTTATTTATCCAAAAATGTTGGCAATGCTCTTAGAAGAGAAAATACATTAACCTCATTTTTAATACTTTTGTACTTGTTCTTGTTCACTCTACATCAAGGAGTTGTTTTGCACTTAAAAAAACTGAGAAAAAAATATGGAGACCTCTTATGTTCATCAATATTTTGGGGGATAAATCCTTTCAAGTCCAAATTATATATATATATATATATATATATATATATATAT
>JASDQU010818960.1:0-29501 GCA_032191745.1 Picea mariana | reverse complement strand
TATCGAAAAGCAGGGGGAGAGCTAACGAAGTAAAGAATTTTTGTGAGGAAACGTTCTCTTTAATAAGTAAAGGTTTGCTAGATCTTGATGAGGAGAGAAGTGCTGGGACACTGAGCAAAATCAATATAGCTAAACATCTGTTGGACATCAAAGAAAACATGGAGGAGCAGCAAGTGGAGATATCCCAGATCAACCAGGTTGATATGACCCAAATGGACAAATGGCTAGTACAACCAAGTTTACAATTATGCTCCATCATTGAAGAGGACCGACAAGTGGGAAAAAGTTTACCACAACTGTTGAAGAATTGTTACACTCTTGAAGCGAGCGACCAAGCAGAGCCTTCCAGGTTGATAGCCCAGTTGGTGGAGAGGTGCATCACTTGCACCGAGCAGGCAAAAGGGCAGGCTTCTGGTGTCAAATAATGACAGATGTCTGCCTGTTCTATTTTTAGAACCCAAAGAGTAAAGAAAGGAAGGTGCTCTACCCGCAGGAAGGAGGACAAAGACAAAGAAGTGAAACACATAAATTTCCCATTTTGTAACCAAAACTTCTTGAACGATTGAGATTCTAGCATTTAGAAGTTTGTATAAATATGCATTTTGAAGTAAGAATAGAGGCTGGACCTTTATTGGCCGATTCTAATAAAGACTTTCTTTCTTTGAAAATTAATACAAAGCAATTCGAAGATTCTTGATTCCGTGAAGATTGAGTTATGAGTTTTGTTTTCTCTGTTATCTTATATTAAGCTTCATTTCTCATATACTTTTATGATGAATGTTTAGCTACAATTTAGTGCAACTTCTACTGTGGTGACCAACTTTTAGTCGTCTAATCGCTTGCAGTTTTTCCTCTGTACCGGCTATCAGCTGGTACAAGACCTGTGAACTTTTTAGATCTCTATATTTTATTCTTCGTCAGATTACTTCTTGCTTTTTTCTTCTTCTGTTTACAGGGAGAGATTCTCCCTTGATAGGAGCCTTGCATTGTCAACTGCTTAATGTTTTCTCACATTTCATACATGATTCTTTAAAAAGTTAACTCAGTTATAGGAGAAGGCCTTTGGTTTTTGTTCTATCTTTAACATCAGATTTCGAAAGTTCTCTTTTATACGGTTAAAGAAAAAATTGAAGTGGCATTTTAAACCTTGAACTTTCTTTTCATTTTCTATTCCTCCATGACTGTGCCCTTTGCAAGACAGCCCAACATTGAACCCGACCTATCGGATCAAACCAGCATCTCTTTGAACCTATTTGACACCATACTTAAAACCGTCATCACCCGGGTCAAACTTGAACGTTCATGGGCCGCAATTGAGTGGGATATAAGCATCCAAGAATGTTTGGAAGCAAGACAGAGACAACTTAGAAATCAACCTTAGCTTCCCTTTTCCCGAAGGTTGATTTTTTCCCCTTTTTTATCTTTTACTCACTTTCAGATGCCTAGACCCTGTACTTATTATCCTTAAGTACAGACTCTGGAACAATAAATGGTTTCACTTGTACAGGTCAACAGTTTTAAAGTTTTAGAGGGTTTCAGGCTGTTTTTCCCAATTGTTGGAAAGGGTTTCAAGGGTTGTAATTAAAGGGTTTCAGGTTGCAGGTTTTCAGGGTTTTTTACAGGACACATAACATAGCTTTCAGTCAAGAGTCAAGAGGATGGGTGGGTAGGTAGGCCCTTGGCCGCAGATTTTAAGCTAGTGCTCTGATACCATGTGTAAGGCCCTGTCCATATAGAGATTTATAAAACATAAATCTAAATATAGAAATTCTATCATAATTTCTTCTTTATTCACTATTCAACATAATAACAAATAACAATGTTCAGTAGAATTAAAAATGAGCAGCATAATAATGAACAATAATAATGAACAACATGTTTAGCATAATAATAATGAATGATATAACAATAATGAACAACATAATAATGATGATAATAAAACATATCTACCTCAAACTGATGTTGTTCTGAAGCTCTGCCAAAACTGAAGCTCTGCCCAAACTGAAGCTCTGCCCAAACTGATTAACCACCCAACCAGCTAGGAACAACCTATCCGACTCCCTAGCCCCAGAATTCTTTACGGTTTCCTGGCCCCTGAGCCCAAAATTCCTAGTAACACATGCTCATGTGAGAGTCCTCAAGTAAGCTGCAAGTAAAACCAATAAAATAGATGCAATCCAAACTGTTCCTCCCTTCACCTTCTCCTCTTTCCCCAAATTTCTCCCCCTCCCATAAATTAAAAATATATCTTCCACAAGAGCTCCCCCTTCTCGAGTCCTGCCCGTTCCTTATCTTCCTTCTCCTCCCTTATCCAACCGCCTATCACCCCATTAAACCTCAACCACCTTATCCCGTCATTAAGCCTCAACCACCTTATCCCCCCCCCCATAAATGGGTCCATCTACCAATACAATTATATTATAAAATAAGTCTTAAAAAAATCAAAATTAATAATTTATTAAACTAATATTTATTAAACAAATATTTAATCATGATACTTAAATAATTAATTAGGGTTGTTACAGGTTCATTGAGATCACCTCCCTAGAGTGACCTAGTCACCCTTGAAATGCGGAACCTACATCGAGGTGACATTGGGTGTAGGATTCTCATAGTTGTAGCACTTACTTTGTGGTTGGGTGGGGCTTTGCAGAACCTACAACTTGCGCTATAACATTTTGGCACTGTTGTCGGGGAGGATTTTGAATCCTCTTCATTCCCTAAACGAGACTTTTGGCAAGTCTCTTTCCTAAATCCTTCATCCCGACCTTTCCTAGTGACTCCACTCCAAGAAGCTACCCATTTTCCTTTGAAAAACCTTTTTCAAAGTTTGTCTGGCGACTCCACCTTTTCCCGAACCCATCTTTTCGTTACTTACCTTTCCCCTTTCATCCTTTGATAAGCCTTTCTCTCCCCCAGAAACTACTTTGAGGTGTTCTTCTAGTCAATGGGACTATGGAACCTTGGAGTCAACCAAGACCCCGCCATCCCTCATGGAAGGAAATTTTGTAGATGGAAAGGGAAAAGGCTACTAATAAAGCTATTGAAGAGATGATGAACCAAGTAAAAGAGTTATTGCATGAATCTACCGAAGACCAAGCCCTCACAGATGAAGAGGTGCTTCAAGGAAATACTTATGAAGAAAATATGCAAGGAGATCCTGATGAAGCTTATCATGTTGAATATTCTGAGGAATATTTTAATAAAGATGAATTCCTTTCACATAATGAAGACATCGAAGTTTTTATTCCTCCTACACATCAAGAGAAGAACACTATGAGTTATGACCCTTTTGAGGATCTTGATGCCAGCATGTTCCATGATTCTGGAAGTGAAGGAGCACTAGAAGAGCTCTCACATACAATTGATCATGATATTGACATTTTCATACAGATTTGAAAACGTGGATGGGACATGAGCCTTTTCACATTTGATGGAGATCCAACTTTCGACGTTGAGGGTAGCCCTCAAACAAAGGATTGGAATCCTTGCATATATGACTCAAATGTTTGGGATGGTGATGGTGACATGATCACATATCTAATCGATCCTTTGAGAATGACTTGTCACAACATCTTCAAGGTGATGCATATCGTTTTGAGGATGCATGTTTTTTCTATGAGGATTTTCAGACATCTTCGCCCTTGATTTTAGAAGAGTACCAAGGCATATCCATCTCGGGGAAATCAAAGGTTCACTCTACGAAGTGAAAGTTTTGTCATCTTGAGGATTTTGATGAGGATTCACAGACGAAGAGACAACATTTTTCTTCTTCTAGACCTGAGCCCATCCCATACCTCATTTCTTCCCCTTGGGTGAAGCATGGGGTCTTCTTGAGTTATCTCACATCTTCTTAGTATTTAGGGAGTAGTGATTGTGTCGATGAGGATGGAGAGGATCCATCATCTGCATATGCTAGTGCACTCCAAAGATGGATAGATTGGGCTTGTGGATATGCTTGCAAGAGGGAGTTCCTGGACGATCGATATTGTGGTTTCTCTTTTCAACAGGATTTCCCCCCTCGCACCCATCTCCATGAGTTTTATTTCATGATTGATTATATGTATATTTATGCTCATGATTACTATGTACTAGACTTATCTTTATTGTTTCACATGATTAAGCACATGGGGGAATGTCTTCGTCCGATGATCAGGTGGTTGCATTGGTTATACAATTTCACTTGACACCTTGGAGACTTGATCTTCAGGGTCCCAGGACCCTAGGTAAGTAGGCAAGTCATCTTACTTTCTTGTATCTTGCATTTTTCTTAATCATATTGGTTTATTTACATTGCATTTTAATTTTTCTCTACCTGCATTATTGATTTCATCATCATATATGTATACTTAGTTAGAAATTTTTTCAAAATTTTCTTTTTATACCTTAGTTGGTTTTGATTATGATCATATGAGAACAAGGATGAGTAGGCCATATTGCACTTGACAGTTTGATGTTTCCTTCCAGGCAAAGGTCTACCAGGAGATGTTGCGGTTCGCATGCACTCTATGACAAGCACATGTCCCCAAGTAGGAGCCAGATGTTATCCCCATTTTGTGGATAACTAAGGGGATTATGTCTTGAGGCCCTCAGGTTGCAGATATGGAGTGTCAAGAGACCACATGACTGGCAGTATCCATTTTTTCTTAGCTAGAGACTCGCATCACCATAGTGACCCAACACTTGGTCATCATCCACACTAGCTTACTACCATAGGTCACTTGGGTCTTTCTCCATGGGGTACAAGTCAGGTATGATGGTGGGAATCATTTTAATATTTGAGGCATTCTAGCTTGTGTATCAGAGGTTATTTTTTATTATGAGACACTTGCTTTGGAAACTATGCCTTTTACTTGGTTTAAATGTTGGTGGTTGGCTTGGGGCACTCAAGTAGATGGTCACCCTTAGGATGGGGTGTTTCTGGGATCTTTTTTTGACGAGTCATCGTGCCACTCCCGACCATACTTACCACTCTCCATCACTTTTTCCCCTCATGACATCATCTCTTGCGATTTTGGGGTAGATTGACCCTAGAAGGGACCATTATTCATTTCATGGGAAGAAGGGTTTGAAGGCCCAAAGGGGAGTTAGTTGGAAAAATATAAAGGCCTATTGAAAGAACCTTCCAGATGCTTCAGCCAGGGGATCCTGAGAAAGCAATGAAAATCTTCTCCATAAGAAAATAAGGACCCCGTGAAAAGAATAAATAAATACGCTTAAAGGATCAGTTGAGGATATGCTGTCTCATCATGAGCCAACCTAGCACGTCCATGGGTATCTAACGGTATGACATTGCCATTTCTAGCCATCACACCATGGTAATGGCTATCAGTTGCATAGATGAGGGAAAGGGGGTCTCATCACAAGCCAACCTTCTCATCTCCGTGAAAGTACTTCTGGGTGACATTGTTGTTACTTGGTCACCACGCCAGGGAAGTGGCCTTCAAATCACCCTTTTTTACAAACAAAGAAAGATAAAAGGCAATTGATGGGCTTGGAAAAAATGCAATATGGATGAAGGTGCAACACACCCTCCATAAAGGAACCCATAAATGAGATACTATGGACCCTTGCATATCATGAACCCCATGCCCATTGAGTACTTCCCCCATCCATTCCACTTCATTCACATGAATCAAATTGGGTTGTTCCTAGACTTAGGGGGTTTGATCCATTGAAAAAAAGTACCATGCCAGCCCTCCCACAACCAAACTTGGAAAAATGTCTAGTTTCTTAAGAACATGTTTGTATGATGTAGTCCTGGTATACAAGCTTTAATGGCTCTTTTATTGACTTGATTTACTCATGATGATCCTTTGACTTGAGATCCTTGGAGGGTGTATCCAGTTGTCTTGCAGGTACAGGTTGGTGGCCAGTTTTGGAAGAGAAATCCTATCTTGGGCTTCCATGAGGGAAAGAATCCCACAGGATGGATGGCATAGGCCCACATGCCAGAGGATATAAACATGCCTTTGGAGGCCTAGGTGACAATTGGATAGACATAGCCCACCTTTTTCATGCAAACGACTTGCCCAGAAGGGGAAAAACATCACTCCCTAAGGGCTTGACATCACATTTGAGGGGAATGTGGTGGTTGATGATGAAACAAAGCATTGAACATGGCATTTTGAGGTCAAGAGGCTCCAGATGATTGCCACATGGCCTTTGGAGGCCCTACTTTGCATCCCACCTCTAACGACTTGCTCAATTTTCCAAAACGTCCTCCTTCAAGAGATGACATCACCTTTGTTTTAGGGTTTTCTATGTGTAAAATGGTGTTAAATTATTGTAAAGGGGAAAGACAAGGGATTTAATCCCCTTGTCTTGTGTTTTACCCTAATATTATGGACAATTGTGGACAAATTATGCTTAGGAGGATGATATAAATTGAGATCACCTCATTTCATTTTTACATAAGACATACCTCTCCATTGTGAGAGGCTATTGGATTGAAATTTGCGCTAGATTTGAGCATTCTCTCTCTCTCTTTTCACTTGTCTTGGTTTTTCTAGGCTATTGGTGGAAAGGTGATGCACTAGGCTTGTAATCTCTTTCTCTTGCATGTGGATGTTCTAAATCTTGGAGATAAGGGTTTGTTCAATGCTATTTATGAATTTGGTAAGAGAAATATGCATTTATTGTCTTGTTATCTTGCTTTAAATTCTATAATTTGTCACTTGTCAAACCCTTGGGAGAAGTATAAGGGCATACACCCTCCCCAAGATATTTTCATTTGCTTGGTTTGAAGGAGATTATTATGCACAAGTTGCCTTGGATAATTACAAGGGCATACAACCTCCAAGGTATTCCTGTTTTGGTTTAAAAAACCCTAGGAATTACAAGGGTGTACACCCCTAGGGCATTTGCAAGTGAAATATTTTATCCAAGCTTAACTTTTGTAAGGTCTATTGCTTTTCAAGGTGTTTTTTCCGAAGGGCGTATACCCTCTTGGCATGGCCCTAAGAAGTCTAGTTGTATTTGGGAACTACAAGGACGTACACCCCAAAGGATTTAGATAAGTTTCTTCATCTCTTTGACCCCATTACCCAATAATCTAAGGCACTAATCAATTTCAAGTTGCATTGGAGATACAAAAAAATTACCTCGACAAATGTGAAATTTCAACCTTTGCAAGCTTTCTCTTTTGGATAGTGATCTTGATGCCTTGGGAATTTTTCCTCCTTCATGGCGTCCCTTTTCTTCCATGATTTCCGATTTCTATACTAACTTGTTTCCTACAACCATTAGGCTGCAGAAAATCACTAACCCTAGGTTATAATATCTCACTAACTAAGCCCTCACTTTCCTGCATTTTTCAGCCACTAAGTCTCCTAGCTAGGGCACACTTTTTGGGCCACCTAGAGCTAACATTTGCCCACTAATTTTGCTGATGTTTTCCTTAGTTAGCTACAACCATAGGTCTGTAATTTTCTACAGAAAAATCAAACTTGTGACAACCCTAAACCATTGACCAATGCCTAGCCTAACCCTAGCTATTTGCCAACCTAACTCACCTACTAACTAGCTAGTCAATCTAACACCTCAAAGTAGGTTTGGTGTAACATTTATTTGTTGATTTACTAACTTGTATGCTACTGTATTTTAGGGACAACAAGCTTAACTTGCTGATTCATTACTTTACTTGGTTGGAAAAGTTTTTTTTCTTGTGTCTCGGGCAGGTACAGATGCACAGACAATTATCTCTTTACTTGGTATCTATCCACTTCTCTTCACTTATTATTTCCAACCAATCATTTCTTCCATCACTTGACTTTTCGGGGGAATTTTCCTCACACTTCCCTTCGTCCTTCTCATTCCCCCAAGGGTCACCGAGATCGCCTCCCTTGCGTGACCTAGTCACCCTTGAAGTGCGAGACCTACATCAAGGTGACATTGGGTGTAGGATTGCCATAGTTCTAGCACTTGCTTTGTGCTTGGGTCGAGATTTTCCAAACCTACAACTTGCACTATAACATCGCCAACGCCACAAGTGTGATTCCAGAACTCATAAATATTGCAAGAATTTATTTTCTTGGAATTGTCCATAGAAGTTCCATCAAAATAAGTATATATTTATTTGAATTTTTCAAACACTATTAAAAAAATTGAGTTTTGATTTTTTGATATCACTATTTTTTAAAATAAAATATACTTTGAAATAATTTGTTGCTGCTGTATTATACGAATGTCACCAACTTTGTGATATCTTAATTAATGCTTACTAATTCAAAGGTTAACATAAACATATGTGGTAAGGAGTGATCTGGTTTGAGCGCTTGAAACCCTAGGTTTTGGATCGACTTGCATGGAGGATGACACTAGGAGGGGGAAACAACCCCCTTTAGACGATGAAGCTAAGGATTTTTTTGCAAAAGTAGTTGCATCTGTCAAAAAATTGAAACCTTAGCCCTTAAAATTTGTCAAAAAGTTGAATGAGATGCCCAAGATATTGCTTCTGGCAAAAAGAAGGTGCTAGCTCTTGCAAATCGAGGTTTAATTGGACAGTTTAAAGGAATTTGGCTCTCTCCAAGGATGGTAACTTCATGGCTTGATAAAATTGGAAACCCCTCAGTCGTGGTTCTCCGAGTCATTTCTTTTGTCGTAGGGGGTTTGATGCTTTTCTTTTCGAGCATAAGGAATATAGGGATTTGATATTTTGCAATGATCCGTATTTTTTGGGTGCACGAGGGATGTATTTAAATAAATGGACTCCAGATTTTGGTCCAGAGAATGTTGTTACATCTGCAATATCAGTATGGGTTCAACTTCAAAATCTTCCTCTAGATTGTTGGAGTGATGATGCCCTTCGCTGCATAGGAAATTCTATTGGAAGATTTATTGATCATGTAGAGCATAAGGAGAATCTCTTCTTCTGTGCAAGAATTTGTGTTAAAGTTGATCTTGAGAATGGGATCCCAGAGGCACTACTCATTACCCTGATTAACTGGCAACATGTTCAATAATTGGACTATGAACAACTCCCATTCAAGTGCAAAATTTTCCATGAGTATGAGCACTTTGCACAAAATTGAAAGAAGGCATAATCATATCCCTTAGTAGGCATACAAAAAGAAAAACAATGGCAAGCGGTCTCTAGGAACTTTGGCACTATCGGTGGTAGGGTTTCGCCTCATTATAACCTTGTTGACCCCTCTCATGCGAGCACAAAATATTCGGTTAAGCAAGTCGAAAACTCTCGTAAGGTTGTGATCCATCCCCTACAAAATCGCTGTGAAATATGCCCTCAACTTGAGGAAAGTTTGAAAGATATTATCAAATGCCTCCATCGGTTAAAAAGAGTACAATGCTAAAGCCATAATTTATTTTAACATGAGTGTACTTGGTCACTCCCTCAACACTACTAACATAAATTTTATTTAAATTATTACCATATAAAAGGCAAACAAAACTTTAGTAAACCTAATTTATTCAAATTATTACCATATAGAATGAAAGCAAAACTTCAGTAAATCTAATTTACTAGTTTTTTTTATTTTTATTTTGTATAAATCTTCTATACTTTCAATGCCTTCCAACCATATCACATTTTGATTTGTCATGGAATCAATTTGATAATATAAGTTTGAGCATTAGCTAGCATACATATAGTGCCTCCTCCAAACATATATTTCCATAAATTGAGATCGTCTAACTCTCACACCTTCCATTACATGACTTATACCATTGTGTAGTTTGTGGTCTCATATCTAATGAGGAATTTATTGGGGGACTCCCTTAACGACTCATTCGATCTACAAGTCAAGTGCATAATGCAATCACTCTTTGTGTAATTATATAATCCCCATTCCATCTTAATCTTCATCCCTGTAATTTAGGTATATAAGAAAAATGGTTGTATGAAGGCTTTTCCAAAATATTTGCATCCATTTTTTAGGCGGTGTTTTGGACTAAACTAATGAGGTCCATCGTCAAGATGAATTGGCCACATAGGTCTAGTCTAAAACATTGATTCAAAATTGGATGCAATGATTCTAAAATAACCATCATACAATTATATTAACATGAAAGTCTTAGACTTGAGAAGACAAATGATTTTGACTACAACGTCAAGAGATCCCAACCCTATTTCATGAATCTTCGCCTTCAATCTAATAAGATTCCAACAATTTTTGTAGCCAAATATATATATATATATATATATATATATATATATAATTTATTTATTTTTTTGTAGAAAAATGATCATAATTTTTTTCAATAAACAAAATTACATTTGGTAGATTCTTTGCAGCATTCTTTTGGCATTTTCAAGTCCAATAGTTTTTCATCCTCAACCCCCAAAGTATGACTACTCCAATGCATAGATCAATGAAACTTAACCATTTGATTTACATCATGAAAAATCCCCCCTGCCCATAGAGGAAACTCAAGAATTTTTCCAAAAGATAACTATAACAGTCACTATTCATTTCTCACAATGCATAAAATACTCCTTATACAATCTCAAATTAGTGGTTCAGATAAAATTTTCATCTAGCGATCATCTTTACATAAAACCACATAAAGTCAACTTATTAGACAATTGAGATAAATTAAAAGAATGGAATATGAACATATTCAAAAATATGTCCATGATCATCTTCCTAAATGGTTCAGTGTCTGGTCGCTAAATGTATTCCAAGCTTCCATAATCCGTTGGTGATCTTGTTCCTTTCCCCTAAAACATGTTGAAAGGAGATGTTACTAAAAAATGGAATAATTCCATGGATCTCTTCTAAACTAGGTTGTAGCATGAAATTCCTCTACACATTTTTCCCACTATATTTAGGATTATTACACTTCTTTCAACGTTAAGAGATCCCATCTCTCTTTCATCAATCGTTGCCTTTGAATTTAATAAGTGTCAAAAACAAATTTCTGTAACCCGTTATATTAAGGACTATTAAATCTCCTTCAAAGTGAAGAGATCCCACATCTTTTTCATTACTAGTCACCTTCAATGTAACAATAGTAGAAAAGCGTTAAGTTGCATGCTCAACAACTGTAGCACCAATCCCAAAGTTAATAACCCTAAGAAGGTTGTACTATATTTGTAATTTCTCACTTTAAACACTACAAGGAGAACACTTTGTAGCAGAAGTTTTTACAGAACCTCCCCCCAAAATTTATTGTTTCTTTATTTATAGTGGAGGCGGGTGGCTAGACGTTTTTGCAGAGATTTTTTTTACTAGTGTGCCTATAAGGAGCATACACCCTGATGCGCTTATAAAACTAACACCCCAATGCTTAAATGTTTAGAAGAACCGTCATACGTTATAATAAAAAAAAAGCACTAAATAAAGTAACCCGATGTTGTTGAACATTATGACTCAGTGTGTATACTTGTCGTCAAGTGCACCGAGGTAGTGTAAATAAAAAAAAAATACCAAACCAATTTTCATTATTACACTTCATCCTGTACTTTCAAAGTCTCAAGCAATTACTAGTGCTCACTCTCCTTCCAAGGATGCACTGTTTGCGGTGCTCTACAACGAGTTCAATAGCTCCACTGGTAGATTCCACACATTTCCAAATTTTGGAAATTACCATGAATTTTCATTTGCTCTCAACAGTGGAACCATGCCTCCTCGGGACATAAGGGTCTAGGTAAATTGTTTATGACCTTCCTATTTTCATTTTCATCCAATTAAAATTTGAATTAGGCTTGAAATTTGGTTGTTTTTTGAATTTCTTTTCCAATTCCACACGGTGCACCTAAATGCTTCAACTTGCCCTCAAGTGGTGTGTCGTGTGTGTAAATGCATAATAAGAACCACCATTGATGCGTATAATCTAATAGTACACCCCAATGTCGTTCAAAGAAAAGTACCACGATTAATTTAAAAAAATAAACGTAGCAATGCATCTTTTGTGACACATCGATAACGGTGCGTTATAAAAGAGAACACACTGCTAACCAACATGTCGGTGCTCTGGGAACACTGGATCATTGATGCATTAAATATAACCAAGTGCGCCACTAAGTTTAAATCCCATAAAATTTAGCATAGCGGTGCATCCAGTTTAAACAAAAGCACCGGTGTTGTTAAAAGAACCGCACCGGGAAAAATAGTGAACGTCTTGGCATAGTGGGGCGTCTTGTTGGATGCCTTGTTACCAGTGCTCTATGCAAGACAAAACACCACTGAACAAAATTTCGGTGCTCCAATAACATGGTAGCATTGGTGCGTTTATTTTAAGACATTGTACTACCTAATTTTCAATAAAACAATTTAACCTAGTGGTTCCCTAGGTCCAACAAACGCCCTGATGATGTAAAGAACAAGGCATCGGGTCGAATATTTGACAATATAGCATCACAGTGCATTTTATAAGATGCACTGCTAAAATATGTGGTGGTGTGACAATGAACGTGGACCATTGGTGCGTAAGCTCTAATAATATGCACTAGTGCGCTTCAGAGAAAAGCCCTGCGCTAAATTTTTAAAAATAATCATAACGGTGCATATTTTGAGATGTCCCATCATCGGGGAGTTATAAAATACAACAAATTTCTAAACAACATGTCGGTGCTCTGGGAACACTGGAGCACTGATACATTCAATTAAACAAAATGCACCGCTAAGTTTACTTGCCATTAAATTTATCATAGTGGTGCATCCATGTTAACCAAATGCATCGACACTGTTAAAATAACCGCACCAAGAAAAATAATGAATGAATTGGCATACCGAGGCATCTCGTTGGACACCTGTTATCGGTGCTCTATACAACACAACACATCGCTAAACAAAATGGCAATGCTCAAGTCACACGGTAGCACCAGTGCATTCATAATAACACATCACACTGCTTAATTTGCAATAAAAAAATTTAACCTAGCGGTGCCCCTAGGTTTAAAACACACACTAGTGTTGTAAAGAGCACAACACAGGGCTGAATATTTCACAATTTAGCAGTGCAATGCATCTTATGGGATGCAGTGCTAAAATTTGTGTCAATGCGACAATAAATGTGGAGCACTAGTGCATTTGAGTAACAACACCATATGGCGATGCTATTTTTCTGATATAGAGCATCGATAGCAGTGCGTAGTGACTATTTTAGGTGCGCCGGTTACTTGTCTACCTTTTTTGCAAACAAAAATTAAATTTTTTTGTGTTAAATACAAGTTATTTGTATATGTGTCAATTCCCACTAGCTTAATCGGTTAAGTTGTGGGTTTTGTTTGCTAGGCGACCCAAGCTCAATACTATTATGGTGAGTTTAGTCGGGAGGAGACACCCAAAAAAATCCAACCATGTTAAGGGTTGGTGCGGCCCATTCTAGGTGCGATCCCTAGGTGATTTTTATCTCTTAGATTCCCTTGGGTTGTGGTTTCTTAGCCAATGGTTAAAAATGCTAGCCCCCAGGTTATAGGCACATTTCTAACAAACAAAAAAGTTATTTATATACGTGTGTTTTATAATTTCAATTCATTTTATCTATATATATGTGCCTAAAAATATTTGTATGTGAATCAAAGATGACGAATATGAGAGGAGGAGGAGCATCAACAAGTCGAAACGTACACATTTGTACATGAGTGAGAGGATTGAGAGAGGGAGAGGGAGAGGTTCACTTTCCCTATTACATCACAGACACATGCCCTTTTAAGGGATGTTGGCTTCCTTGAGTTTTATGAGGAGGGCACATACCTCAAGGGGAACTCTCCATTGTTACAACAGTTGACCTGTCATTGGGATCATGGTTGACAAGCATTCAGGGTTGGTCTCGATCTGTGGTATCGACCCACAAAGGAGAATTTTTATTTCATCATTGGGTTGTCTAAGAGGATGGAGGTTTGGCCCCAGTTCCCTAATCTACCGCTTGGTGTTGCAGGAGAGACTTGGCTGACATATGTGCAGAGATATGTCAATCCAGACATTCTTTCAACTTTGGGATTCCAGGTTTCTGGTGGTCAGATGCGGATGTATTCATTTCATAGAGAGGAGGTTAGGTGCCCATGTCTTATTATCATAGCACTATCACACTTTACCTATGATGAGAAACACATTAATTTCCATTTGTTGCATTATGTAGATAGTTTATTATAGAGGCCCTAATTGATTAGGTGGTCATAGATTTTTTTTGAGACAATTTTTTTTTGCGTTGGATAGTTGTTGCATTGTTTCATGTGGGAGGAGATTCTTCCCATTCATGTCATATTTATTTACATTATTTTTTGAGAGGGTTCATGCCATTCGACCGGGAGTAACTCACTTTTTTGCTAGTCCTATGTTTGATGCATGTATGTGCATGTGGAGGCAGTTGTTGCCCAAGAGGGGCCAGTTGGAGTTGTCGTGTACTCCAGTAGGTAGGAAGGTATGTAACTTTTTGGTCAGAGAGAACAATCTTGTCCTCAATCGTGTACAATACTCGTACATGGGGATGGATTGGAAATGATATCCAAACATCCTATTTACAACAACTGAGCCATCGAATGAGAGAGGTAATATTATCATTATGTTTTGATAAATCTAATCACATATTTTTATGTCTTTATTTAATGTACATGTAATTTATTGTAACAATTTGTTTCAGTTATCTGATCATTATTTTATTATTTTATAGATATTGGTACATATGATGGGTATGTGCCTCCCCAACATGATGAGGAGATGGAGGAGGCATCCTACAACACATAGACCCCGCATTCCATGTAGGCTAAGATTAGATAATTCGAATAGAGGTGGCGGATCACCTATGTGGTGGTATGGTTAGTCATGGAGTGGTGCCCACACTGGTTTTAGACATATTATGGGTACCAGAGTTGTATACTACATGGATGAATTTGCCTCGTGACTTGACATTAATAATGTTCCATATTGTCAGTGTCATCAAACTCATCGAGAGTTTGAGGGATCCTATTCACGATGCTCATGATTCTACTCCATCTGGCTCATCACCAGACCAATCCACATCCTCTACTCCACCACATGGTCCTCCTCCTCCACTTGCTTCTTCTCCACATGTGTCTACACCATCTACCAATCCTCTTGCTTCCCCTCCACATGTGTCTGCACCGTCCATGTTTGATTCTCCTCCTCCTCCTCCTCCACTTGTGTCACCATCCATCGATCCTCCTCCTCCTTCATTTGTGTCACCATCCACCAATCATCTTGCTTCTCCTCCACTTGTGTCACCATCCACCAATCGTCAAAGATGATTTTAGGGGCTAAATTTCGCTCATGGGCTAATTTTCCATGGTTTTTCCCAAAAAACGATTCGCTATTCTAAAAATGATTCGCCCAAATTCTATAGGATAAAATTATTTTATCTTAAAAATCGCCAAAATTTTATACAGACTATATACAATCCCTAGAAATTTTAATATTTTTACAAAAATATCGCCAAACATTTATAGTTGGCATATGAAGGATTAGTAATATTCGCCAAGGTTTCTACATTTTAAAATAAATTTCCATCCTTAAAATCATCCCTGCCGATAGTCCTCCTCCACTTGTGTCACCATCCATAGTTCCTCCTCCTCCACTTGTGTCACCATCCACAGATCCTCCCGCTTCTCCTCCACATGTGTCACATAGGTACTGATACATAGGCCTCTACCTCTAGTAGCAAAGCCACTGATGCCTTTGGCTCTGGTGGTGGACCTAGCTAGTAGTTGTACTATTTGACATGTACATTGATAGTTTTATATTTGATTTGAGATGTATTTATGACATGTTTATTTATTTTGATGACATCTATATTAATATGTATATCACTCATGTATATTATGTTTTTTCATATCATGTTGATGTTATTGTTTGATTTATAAAATGTATTATGAATATGCTAATGATTAACATTATTGATGATTTCTATGTTTTTAAATTAAGTTTGAGATGTATCTCTCATTTAAATTTATAGTTGTCATATAATGTTTAACTTTATTTTTATAAAATCATTTAATTAATTTTGATTGTGATTGCAAAAACTTATAACTATTAATACCATATAATGTTTAACTCTTCTTCAAGGTGAATTATTTATTGTCTAGCAAGATATAATATGTTGATTAAACGTGTTTAACACCAAAAATACATAAATATGATGAATGGAATGATTATGATTTAAATAATTATGTCTTTTTCATATATTGCAATAATAACATTATGATTTAATTATTCACTAATAATGATGATGATGATGATGATGATGTAATAATGATGTTGTTTGTTATTCAAAGATTACAAGACAAAGTTATAAAATAATTGTTTACTAAAATCACAATTATTATATTTTAAATTTTCCAAAGATTTTCTTAATTTATATTATTCAACTATTATAATATATTAAATATATTTAATTAAATTTAAAATATTAAATTTATTTAATTAAATTTAAAATATTAAATATAAATAATAATAATAAATTTTGATCTATAGACTTTCGATGAAATGGTTTCACAATTTTTTACTCTATTACCAATTTTATGAATATTCTATTAAAAAAGTATGCAAACATTAGTTGAATCTTCTATTAAAAGAATATGCTAAGTATTGTATTTAGTTGATTTTGTATTAAAATGTATGCAAATATTGGATTTGGTTAATGAATAAAAAAATTTATTTGAATAATTACTCCTATGAAATGTTATTTTTTCATCCATTTTAATGATAAATTAATAATAATTGTTTATTGAATTTATAATAGTTATATTTAATAGTTTTTATTATTTAAAAATTATAATTTATTAAATTTAAATTACTAAATATGAAAATGAAATCTTTAATAATGATGAATTTCAATCTTGTCTTCCATGGCAACAATTTATATCCAATTTTTCTAGGGTTGGATTATGGTGAGGGAAAACTTTAGAGGCTAAACTTCATGACTTGTCTTGTTTTTTTCTAAAAATAATTTGCTAATTTCTAGTTGTTTTTTTTAATTATTCACCCAAATTCTATGGGATAAAATTAGTTTACTCTGAAAGTTGTCATTTTTTTCTAAAAGATATACAAATACTTAAATTGGAATACTTTTATAAGAATAACACCAAACATTTTATAATTAGTATTTTAAGAATTAGTAAAATTGACATAGGTTTCTATACTTTTAGATAAGCATGGATCCTTAAATTTTTCCTTAATTGTGACCAGGCTCTAGAAAAAAACTCTTTTAGAATTTTCATTTCCTTCCTATATTAACACTTATTTCAAAGATAATGTAAAAATAATGATTAATATAAGGTTATATGTTTAGAGAACTAAATGATGGAGTGGAATAGGTGAAGGGCATGATAGTTGCACTAGTTAAGGTTGGGAATGCCATCTAAGTTGGTAATGCCAAAACCACAAGTGTGATTCCAAAACTCATAGATGTTGCAAGAAGTTATTTTCTTGGAATTGTCCTTAAATGTTCCATGAAAGTAAGTCTATATTTATTTGAATTTGAATTGTTCAAACATTAATAAAAAAATTGAGGTTTTATTTTTTAATATCACCATTTTTTAAAATAAAATATACTTTAAAATCTTTTTTTACTATTGCATTATACGAATACGTCACCAACTTTGTGATATCTCAATTAATGCTTAGTAATTCAAACGTCAACATAAACATATGTTGTAAGGAGCAATTTGGTGTGAGCACTTCAAGCCTTAGGTTTTGGATTGACTAGCATGGAGGATGGCACTAGGAGGGGGAAACAACCCCATTTAGATGATGAAGCTAAGGCATTTTTTGCAATAGTAGTTGCATCTGTCAAATAATTGAAACCCCAACCTTCAAATTTTGTCAAAAGTTGGATGAGATGCCCAAAATCTCTCTTTTTCCTTCTTCTACCAAAAAGAAGGTACTAGCTCTTGCAGATCAGGGTTTAATCGGACAGTTTACAAGAATTTGGCCCTCTCCGAGGATAGTAACTTCATGGCTTGATAAAAATTGGAAACCCCTCATTCATGGTTCTCTAAGTCATTTATTTTGTGGCAGGTGATTTGATGCTTTTGTTTTTTAGCATAAGGAAGATAGGGATTTTATATTTCACAATGGTCCATATCTTTGGGTGCGTGAGGGATGTATTTGAACAAATGGACTCCAGATTTTAGTCTAGAGAATGATGTTCCATCTTCCATCTTAGTGTGGGTTCTAGCATCTTCCTCTGCATTGTTTGAGTGATGATGCCCTTCACTGCATAGGAAATTCTATTAGAAGGTTTATTATTGATTATGCAGACCCTAAGGATAATCTCTTCTCTTGTGCAAGAATTTGTGTTGAGGTTGATCTTGAGAAAGGGATCCCAGAGGCAGTAATAATTACCCTGGATAATTGGCAACATGTTCAACAATTGGACTATGAACAACTCGCATTCAAGTGCATAATTTTCCATGAGTATGGGAATTTTGTGTGAAATTGCAAGAAGTCAGAATCATCTCCCTTAGCAGGCCCAGAAAAAGAAGAACAATTGAAAGTCGTCTCTAGGAAATTTGGCACTATCAGTGGTAGGGTTCTGCCTCATTCTAACTTTGTCAGCCCCTCTCACACAAACACAAAATATCTAGTTAATCTAGTCGAAAATCCTCGTAAGGTCGTCACCCATTTCGGGTTGTTATATTCTTAGCAATGAAAGTATAGTAGAGGTGAATCAACTAATGGTAGAAGTCGAAGGTCGAGGTAGTTCAACATGGTAAATTCATTGATAGAAAGTCGAAGAGGTCAACCAACAAGAGGTCGACAGGAGGACGTGTGGTGACTGACTAAGGACTGAATGAAGGCCGACTGGTAGTTGACTGGTAATACGACTTGGAGTCGACTATAACAAAATCCTGGGATTTGTGGGATTTGTAGCCAATGATATGCATGGATCTGTAACCTTTTTTGAGCGCCAAATCTTTAGGGTTTTACCGGTTGTAAAGCCTATAAAGAGGCGTGTTGTAAGGCTATAAAGGCTAACGAATGAATGAATGAACAAATGGGTAAATCGTAGGTTGTTGGTCATGTAGATGCAAGCCAAATTGGCTACAAGGTTTTTCTTGCACAGGAAAGAGGGTATGATGTCGATTGTGTCTTAGGTGTGGATCAAGATTAAACATGCAACCTTTTATTCAGATTGAATAAGACAACTAGAGACCAGAACACTCAAGGAATGTTGGTTTTCCCAATTTGGGTTTCTAGGGTAAAATCTCTGTGTATGTGTGATTGCTTTGTCATTTACGTTCTTGATTAAATTCTTCTTCAAATCTGCTAGATTTAGTGTGGAAGTGTCTATGATTTCCTAAAAAGTGGTATCAGAGTGAAGTTCATCTCTAGCAAGTGGTATCAGAGCTATGTTATGCTTTGATGAATGTAACAGATCTTGATTTACCAATATTGAATTTGAGAACTAAACCGTAGGTATAGTAAGAGTTGTAAGTCATAAATTGTGTTAAAGATCACGGTAAAGAATGACGAGCAGTTTAAGAATAGAGATAGAAAAATTCAATGGCTAGAATTTTGATCTTTGGAAGATTAAAATGTAATATCTTCTTGTAGATCGAGAATAATGGACAACAATTTGTCTAGGTACCTAGCCGACAGGCATGTCGATGGAAGAATGGGAGAAACTCAAAAGAAGAGCATGAAGTATGATTCGCCTTTATCTTGCAGATTCAACATTGTTGAATGTCTCAGGTGAAGATTCAGCCAAGAAACCGCGGGACAAGTTGGGAAGCTTATACTAGTCGAAATCTATGGTAAATAAGATATTTCTCAGAAGAAACTGTATCTTTTGAGAATAAGTGATGGCAGTTCGGTGACTGAGCATTTAGATGCGTTTAATACCATTTTAAGCTAGTTATCGTTTGTGGATATTAAAATCACTAAGGAGGAGAAGTGTATAAGCCTATTATGTTCTTTTTCAGTCTCCTGGGATAGCTTAGTCATGGATATAGGGAGTAATACAACCACACTACTGCTAGAATAAGTGGTTTCTTCTCTGTTGTCAGAAGAAATGAAAAAAAAGAACATGGGAGGATTGACCAAAGATACTTTAATGGTGAGAGGTCGATCAGTTGAAAGAGATAAAGGCAAATTCTCTGGTATAAAGTCTAAGTCGGAGGGTAGATCAAAATCCTTGGTTTAGTCGACAAGAAGATGATGGAGATGCTGTAAAACTAGGCATTAAAAAAGGACTGTAAGTCGAGGGCGATGGAAGTCAGTACGAGATCCGACGAGAAGAAGTCGACTGAGAGAAAGACAACCTCAGAAAAGGGAGATGATGTGTACTTGGTGTCAACCAGTACATAGTCGGATCAAGGTGTTTGGTTGATCGAATCAGGAGCATGCTGTCATATGACACCACACAGAGAATGGTTCTGCAAGTATGAACGATATGATGGAGGTGATATGTTCTTGGGGGATGACTCGACAACCAAAATTGTCGAACGAGGAAGAGTTAAAATGATACTGCAGGATGGGAGGAAAATAACCTTTCCAGGTGTGCTACACATTTCAGGTTTGGCAAGAAATTTGATATCCGATAGTAAGATGAGTGATGCTGGAGTACACACTCTGTTTTAGAAGGATTCGTGCAATATGGTCATAGGTGCGATGGTATTAATGGAAGGAGTTTGGATTGGAACCCTATATAAGTTATTAGGGAATGTTGACTCGACTGGATGCAACAATATCGTTGCTCCTGAAGTCGACTTGATTCAACTCGGGCTGAGTCGGTACAAACTGACTTGAAAAGACATGATAAAATCGACCTAACTAGGCTATGGCATGAGAGGATGGGACACATTGGAGAAAAATGACTTTGAGATATGCACAACAAAGGTATGGTCGAAGGGTTTCCTGAATGTGGTTTAGAGGTCAAATTTTGTGTACATTGCATATATGGAAAACAAATACGAGTGAGGTTCCCATATGGAGTGACAAGGGAAAATAAAATTCTAGAACTAGTTCATATTGATGTGTTTGGCTCGCTTATAGTGCCTTCACTTGGTGGATCCTGGTATTATGTCTCCTTCATAGATGATTTTTCCAGGAAGACATGGATACATTTCCTAAGGAATAAATAAGAGGTTTTTGAGAAATTCAAAGAGTTTAAAGCTCTTGTAGAAAACCAGACATATAAGAAGATTAAGGAGCTGAGAACTGATAATGGTGGTGAATTCTGTGGAAAAGAATTTGATCAATTATGTAAGCAGTGTGGCATAGCATGCCAAAATACCACACCATATACCCCACAACAAAATGGAGTTTCTGAGAGAATGAATAGAACGTTGATGGATAAGGAAAAGAGCATGCTTAGTGGTGTTGGGCTCACACAAGAATTCTAGGTGGAGGCAGTCAATACTGCAAGATATTTGGTGAATATGTCTCCTTCGTCGGTGCTAGTTGAAATGAATCCACATGAGGCACGGTTGGGTAATAAGACTTCGGTTTCACATCTCAAAGTATTTGGCTATGATGCATTTGTGCATGTTCCCAAGGAAAAGAGGAGCAGGTTGGACAAGAAGGCAGTCAAATGTATTTTCATTGGATATAAATAAGGAATGAAAGGATATAATCTCTGGGATCCTGCATCAAGGAGAAAAATGTACAGTCGATATGTGGTCTTCAGAGAAGTTGGAGGTAAGTCCGATCCTGAAGAAGTTGTTTAGACCGAAAATAATCCTGAGATGGTGCGGTTTGAACTAAGGAACGAAGAAGATGATTAAGATGAGTCGACTCAATCTGAGGAAGAGGTGGAACAACAAACTGAGGTCATAATGAGATTAGAAAGAGTAAGAAAACTAGTCGAAAGGTATAGTCTTCCCAACTTATGTTCTACATTCATGCTAACTTCCATCAATGATGATCCCAAGTCGGTCGGTGAAGCAGTCAACTCGACATAGGGTAAATTCTTGAAGGAATCCATGGTCAAAGAGATGGAATCCTTGCACAATAATGAGACATGGAGTTTAGTCGAGTTACATAGTGGAAGAAATCTCGTCGATAAAAAATGGGTATTCAAGAAGAATATGAATGCCACAGTACAACTCGAGAAGTTCAAAGCTCGAATGGTAGCGAAAGGTTATTCGCAAGTCGAGGGAGTCGACTTCGGTGAGATATTTTCCCCTATTTTAAAACTAACTTCCATTAGAGTACTAATGTCTCTATCTACAACATTCGATCTAGAAATAGAACAAATGGATGTGAAGATAGTCTTCCTACATGGGGACTTGGAAGAAGAAATCTACATGAAACAACCTGAAGGATTTGTAGTAAAGGGAAACCAAGAGTTGGTGTGCAAATTGAAAAGATCCCTCTAGTGTCTAAAGCAATCGCCAAGGATGTGGTACCGAAAGTTTGACACATACATCCTTAGTTTGGGATTTGTGAGAAGCAAAGTTGATCACTCCATATATTCGAAGGAAGAAGGTGGGTGTTTCATATATGTAGCTTTGTATGTCAATAACATGTTGTTGATTGGGAACAACATGGACGTAATGAAGGAGGTGAAAAAGCAGTTATCCTCCAAGTTCGACATGAAGGATATCGGTGCGACTAAATTCATTATGGGAATGGAGATTAAGAGAGATCGAGCCATTAGAAATCTTTGGTTGAATCTGATGAAGTATATTGAAACAATTCTAAAATGATTCAACATGTAGGATTAAAAACCAATGAAGGTGCCAATTCCTGTGGGATCAAGACTAACTGTAAACAATGACCAAAGACACAGGAAAAAATAGAAGACATGGCATGTGTTCCCTATGAAAGTGTTGTTGGTAATCTAATGTATGCGATGGTCTGAACTCGACCAAATATTTCCCATGCAGTGGGAGTGTTGAGAAGGTACATGTCAACACCTGGAAAGGAGCACTGGACTGCAGTCAAGAGAGTATTTAGGTATTTTCATTGCATGAAGGACTATGATATATGATACCAAGGAAGACCTAGAGGTGACAATGGTAAATTAAATGTACATTGATTTGTCGACGCCGACTGGGCTGGACATATGGATCGACGAAGGTCGACCAATGGATATGTCTTCATGATGTTCGATGGAGAAATAAGTTGGATGAGTAAGTGACATGTGGTCATAGCCTTGTCAACAACAGAAGTTGAATACATGGCAACCACTCATGGAAGAAAAGAAGCGGTATGGCTGCAAAGGATGTGTTCAGGAATCAAGTTTGAGAAAAGAGCTATGAAGGTCAGTTGTGACATTCAAAGCATAAATTTTTTGGTAAATAACCCTTTTTATCATTCGAAGACTAAGCACATTGATGTACAATACCATTTAGTAAGAGTTATGGTGGAAAGTAACAAGGTGCTACTGAAGAAAGTAGACACATTGGAAAACATAACATATTTGTTGACCAAATCTATGAGTGTTGTGAAGTTCTCTTGGTGCAGAGAGGCAATGGGCATTATTACCCTAGGTCTGTGAATGAAAGTTTAGGAGTCTCATGTTTCAACAAAGAAGACAACAAGTGGGAGAATGCTGGGTTGTTATATTCTTTGCAGTGAAAGTCTAGTTGAGGTGAATCGACAACAAGTCGGAGGTCGAGGTGAGTCGACTAGGTAAAGTCAAAGTTGAAGGTTGAGGTAGTTTGACATGGTAAAGGCATCGACAACAAGTTGAAGAGGTCATTCAACAAGATGTCAATAGGAATACATGTGGTGACCAACTAAAGACCGAATGAAGGCCGACTGGTAGTTGAATGGTAATACAACTTGGAGTCAACTACAATAGAATCCCGAGATTTGTGGGATTTGTAGCCAATGATCTGCATGGATCTGTAACCATTTTTGGGTGCCAAGTATTTAGGGTTTTTCATGTTGTAAATCCTATAAAGAGGCATGTTTTAAGCCCGTAAAGGCTAATGAATGAATGAATGAATAAATGAGTAAATCATAGGTTGATGGTCATGTAGATGTAAGCCAGACTAGCTACAAGGTTGTTCTTACGCAGGAAAGAGGGTATGATGTCGATTATGTCTTAGGTGTGGACCAAGGTTAGACATGTAACCTTTTATTTAGATTGAATAAGACAACAAGAGAGCAGAACACTCAAGGAATGCTGGTTTTCCTGGTTTGGGTTTCCAGGGTAAAATATCTATGTACTATGTGATTGATTTGTCATTTGCATTATTGATTAAATTCTTCTTCTCCTCTGCTAGGTTTAGTGTGGAGGTGTCTCTCATTTCCTGAAAACCCATCCCCTACAAAATATATTTGAAATACTCTCGCAACTTGAGGAAAGTTTGAAAGATATTTCTTCAATGCTCAATGGATATGGGATTCAAGCTTCGAAGAAACCTTCAGTCCAATTAGCCCTTGGGTCATCTCCAACTTGGGAAAATATACCTATTATAAAATGGGAGAACAAAAGGGCAATGCTCAATAACCTAGAGAAAGAAGTTTCAATCATTCAGGAGCTGAGGTTGGAGGATTCATATTTTTTTAAAGATGTTGAAATGGAATTTCTAGACTCTAAATACAATATGGAAACATAAAGCATAGGATAGGAAGACCAAAATGATAGAGAATTAGAGGAATATTTTCCACGAATATCTGAAAGAAAGGTAATGAGAATTGTTCGGAAGAGCAAGAAAATAAAGACATCCTATTAGGAACTCAACAAACAATAAGAAATATGATATGTAGCACCAAGCACACAAAAAACTCAAGTGGAAATGCAACAAATAAAGGGGGTTCTCTCTCAAAACTACCCAAGTAATGATTTTGGTCTCCTAGAATTGTAGGGGTCTAGGTAGTGCCCCAAAATCTCTGCTTGTCAAGGATCTAGTCAGAAACGAGAAACCATTTATTATCCCAATCCAAAAGACCAAAATGAGTGCCACAAATGTCATCAATATTGGGAAAATCTTATGGCATTCTAACAAAGTTGTTGCAGAATATTCAAGAGGATCCTATAGTGGGCTCTCTTTGGAACAATTATGACATATGTCTATATTTTTCCTTTAAAACCCAACATTAGATTCTTACAAAGTTTAAAGGTAGACAAAACAATCTTCCTATTGTGTTCATTGAGGTTTATATACCAATCAACCCCATCGAGAAGGTCAAATGCTAACATTTTATTTTAATCCTAAAAAACACTAAGTTCTTTGAAAATTGCATTGTTGTTAGTGATTTTAACGTTATAAGACACAATTATGAAAAAAGATGGGGAAATTTTGATAGGGATCCTTTTTATGAAAGAATGGAGGAACTTATTAAGGACTGGAATTTATTAGATATTCCCCCTCAAAGAGGGAAGTTCACTTGGTCAAACAAGAGAACCGAGCTTGGGCATATTGTTTCCCACTTATATTGGTTTATAGTTCATAGTTCTTTTTTTCAAAGGAATGCAGCCTTAAAATCTTACATCCTCATTTCTTTAACCTCAATCCACAAACCCATCTCTCTCCACATTCAAGCCCTCCACAATTATGGACCTCTTCCCTTCCATTTTAACCCTTTATCACTTAATCATGAAGAAGCAATAAATATAGTAGAATATGTTGGTTGTGGAGCATGATTATCTTCCTAATTCAGAGGTCTTTGTTTTCAACCATGTTTATACCCCATGGAGACTGTACACCTTGGAATGTTGTACACCCCTCCACATGAGGGGCTTGCAGGGGGGGACCCCCGAAGGAAAAATTGCCTTGTAAATGCATATTGTAATTTCATAGTAAATCTGGACCATTCATTATAAGGTCGCAGATCTGAAGGTGGAAGTTATGTTAGGGTTTTGTTCCCTAGAAGGCAACCCTCTTTTATGAGGGAATTGTATTGCGACTGTGTATTATTGCGAATATTGTATTCTGAGAGAGGAGACTGTGAGAGAAAGAAGAGGAAGTTACAACAGGTGTGTTATAGGTTGTATCCCTTCATTTGCTGGATAATAAAAAGGAAGGAACTGACAATTTCTTTGGTGGACGTAGCCCACACTGGGTGAACCACATATATCGATGTCTCTATTGTATTGTGTATCTTCTGTGTTTTATTTCAACATTTTATTTTATTTTATTGCTCCACGATCATGTTTTTCTAACAACTGGTATCAGAGCAAAAGGTAACTCATAAGAAAAGAGGGTTCCTGGTTCGAGTGGGAGCAATGGTAGAAGATGGAAAGTTTAGGGTCGAGAAATTTAACAACCAAAACTACCAGTTATGGAAGATGGAGATGGAAGATTATTTATATTAGAAGTATCTATTCCTACCATTGGGTGGAATATCAAAGAAGCCGATGACCATGAAGGACGAATAATGGGAGGTTCTAGACAGAAAGGCACTAGGAACGATATAGATGAGCCTGGTAGCATCGGTGGCTTTCAATATTTTGAAAGAAAAGACAATGAAGGAGCTGATGGACACATTGGATAAACTGTATGAAAAACCCTCGGTGTCCAATAAGATATTTCTAATGAAGAGATTATTTAATATGAAGATGTCAGAAGGTGGGTCTGTTGCAGATCATTTAAATTAATTTAATACAGTTACTAATCATCTAAGTTATGTAAAAGTGGAATTTTATGGAGAGGCCATGGCTCTTCTAATCTTGTGCTCATTTCCAGAAAGTTGGAACGGCTTGGTCATGGATGTAAGTAACTCTGTCTCTGGTTCAAACACTTTAAAATTTGTTGGTGTTGTTGGTGTTATCCTTAGAGAGGAAATGCGACGGAAAAATAGAGGTGAGACATCAAGTAACGCATTAAACATGGAGAACAAGGGAAGACAAAAGGATAGAGGAAAGGGCTTAGGGAGAAAAAAAATAAAAATGTACAATAACAAGAGCAACATGTACCTCAAACTCTTGCAAGTGTTGTTAGAATATCTAGCAGGTTAAGTATACCCCCTAAACAATACTCTCCTTCATTGTATTATTTATTGTTGACTTATTCTAGTGAACCAAAATGTTACGAAGAGGCAATGCAACTAGATACTAAAAAGAAGTGGGAGAAAGGCATTAAAGAGGAAATGGATTCCTTGGTAAATAACCAAACTTGGGATTTGGTTCAATTGCCTACAGGAAAAAGAGCATTGTAGAGTAAATGGGTTTACAAGTTGAAGGAAGAAGATGGTGGCAAAAAGCGATACAAGGCTAGACTTGTTTTAAACGGGTTTGAACAAAAGAAATGTATAGATTTTGATGAAATATTTTATCCTGTTGTTAAAATGACTTCAATTAGGACTATTTTAAGTCTTCTGGCTGTAGAATATTTACATCTTGAACAATTAGATGTAAAAACAACTTTTCTCCATGGAGATTTGGAGGAATACATTTATATGCAGCAACTACAGGGGTATGAGGTCAAAGGGAAAGAAAATTTGGTATGCAGGTTGAAGAAGAGATTGTATGGCCTAAAGCAAGCTCCAAGTTTGATAGGTTTATGATAGAACAAGGTTATAGTAGATGTCATTCTAATCACTGTGTTTATTTTAAAAAGCTAGAAAATGGAAGCTATATTATCTTGCTATTGTATGTAGATGACATGCTTTTTGCAGGGTCTAATATGCAGGATATAAATGTGATCAAGAAGAAATTAGCTAATTCATTTGCGATGAAGGATTTGGGTGCTGCAAAAAAAATCCTTGGTATGAGAATAACAAGAGATAGGAAAAATCACAATTTGACATTGTCTCAGGGTGAGTACATAGAGAAGCTGTTGGAGAGATTTAGAATGGAGAATGGAAAACCAGTTAGTACACCTTTGGCCAACCGTTTCAAATTAACCAAAGAAATATGTCCCAAGACACAGGAGGAGATAAAATACATGTCCAGGGTCCCTGATTCATCAACAGTTGGCAACTTGATGTATGCGATGGTTTGCACATGACCAAATATTGCACATGTAGTGGGAGTTGTGAGTAGGTATATGAACAATCCAGGTAAAGAACATTGGGAGGCAGTAAAGTGGATTCTCAGGTATTTGAAAGGTACTTCTACTCATGCATTATGTTTTGGAGGTTCAGACAATGTTATACAAAGATATGTTGATTCAGATATGGCAGGTGATAAAGGTAGAAGGAGGAGAAACACAGGGTATGTTTTTACTATAGGTGGAAAAATAGTAAGCTGGATTTCAAAACTGCAAAAGGTTGTTGCAATTTCAACAATAGAGGCAAAGTATGTTGCTGCTACGAAGGATAGTAAAGAGATGATTTGGTTACAAAGGTTTATGAAGGAATTGGGAAAGAAGTAAAAGAATCATAGGTTGTACTGTGACAACGAGAGTGCCATTCATATTTAAAAGAAATCATCTTTCCATTCGAGGACTAAGCATATATAGCTCAGGTACCATTTCATATGATCCATCTTGGAAGATGGAAATTTGAAGTTGGAAAAGATACACACTAGCCATAATCTTGCAGACATGTTAACAAAGGGAGTAACTAGGGAGAAATTGAGTTCCTGATCTGTACACCCCTACATGCGGGGGGTTGAAGGGGGGGCTTTCCCCCCCGCGGGTTCCCGGGGGCTCATCTCCCTAGCTGGGGGGTCCGGGGACAAGCGGCCCCATGAAGGAAAAATTGCCTTGTAAATGTATATTGTAATTTCATAGTAAATTTGGATCGTTCATTATAAGGTCACAGATATGATGGTAGAAGTTATGTTAGGGTTTTTTCCCCTAGAAGGAAACCCTCTTTTATGATGGAATTGTATTGCAGTTTCGTATTATTGCAAATATTGTATTCTAAGAGAGAAGAACGTGAGAGAAAGCAGAGGAAGTTACAATGGGTGTGTTGTACGTTGTATCCCTTCATTTGCTAGATAGTAAAAAGGAAGGACCTGGCAATTTCTCTAGTGGACATAGCCCACACTGGGTGAACTGAGTATAACTGTCTCTCTATTGTATTGTGTATCTTATGTGTTTTATTTCCACATTTTTTTTGTTTTATTGCTTCGCGATCCTATTTTTCTAACAGAATCCACTTGGAGAAGTTGGACCCCAAGCACACTGGTCTACATTTGGGAACATAAACTTATTTTGGTTAAAAAATCTCTCAAATGGTGGGCAAAAAATTCCTTCATATCCCCTGCAGAGGAAATGGAAACTATTAAAAATAAGTTGGAGAGGTTGCAAAAAGAAGCATAGGAAAAAGAAATTACTGTCGACCTCCAAAAAGAAGAATTGGAACTGCAATGTCCATACCAAGTGTTGTTGGAAAATAATACCCTACGGACTACAAACTAGGGCTTGGCTTGCATGCATATTTTGACCTTAAAGAAATGACCTTTTAACCTACCACCCAAAACTTAAACCCCTTTTTCACGATACATGTATGGAAAGGAACTACTAACCTTTTTACTGATGTTTGGTGTAGATCCTCTGTTGCGCTCTTGATCGCTTGCTTGTGTCGCTTCTTCCAAAGTTATCCTGCAATCAAAGCAAACAACCACGCATGCATGCTACTTTTCTACTTGAGGGTTAGAAATTAAGCATAAATTACACAAACCACATATAACTCATGCATTGGGCGGGAAAAGTATTCTTTTATTATTTTCAAAATGAATCAACTTACAATTTGAAGTCGAGACCGACCACCGCTCCTTGATCCCGATCCTGGGCT
>JASDQU010818958.1:25032-35412 GCA_032191745.1 Picea mariana | reverse complement strand
CGTGACCTCTTTCTCTCTGATGTGTTGTACCTGCACAAACTGATCCCACCACATGGACGCTTTTCCTTTCAGTTGGTACATTGCAATTCTTCCTTCTGTATGAGCAGAATAATTCTGCAGTTGGAAGTATTTCTTCATTCCAAGCAACCAGGTCTCAGCATCTTCCTCCTTCTTATGCTCTCCATCGAATGTTGGAGGCTTAATCTTGTTCATTTCTCTTTTCAATTCCTCCTTTCCAGATTTTCGATGTTTTCTGGTAGGGGACGGGCTTGAACTACTGTGTGTCTTCCTGTCATAATGTCTTTGGGAGCAACTAAGATGTCAGCTACCACTCCTCGACCTTCTTCTTCTTTCATGGGTTTTGCGACTCTCCGTCGTACTTGAGTCTTTTCCCTTCTCAAGTTTCTTCTCTATTCTTTCCAAGCTCTTCAAAAATTTTAAATTTAGCTCACCCTGTCGATCCCTGACTTTCATAAGTTTTCGGCTATCATCTCGGCGAGCCTTGAACTCTCTTTGCAACCTTTCAATGATTTTCATTATGTGTTCTTCCTTATCCTTTTCTTTTCCGTGCCCGTTGGATTTCAATCCTTCGACTCCCAGGTTAACATCCTTTCCTTCCTGTTCATCTTCTATTTCAGGGGTAATCTGCCCTCTTCCCCACTCCATACTCGGCGTTGGTTAACTGGAATCCTGACCTTCGTTGAACTCTGCACACGCACTGTGCAATTCAATTCAAATTTTTTCAGTCCATTAAACCCTCACGAACAATCCACAATATTTATAAGCCATTTCGAACAAAATAAAAGACATTTCGTTTTAAATAAGTTTCTTGAATTGGAAGTATTATGTATCTCTTTCATTTCTTTGCATTTTGAGGCAATTTCCAAACAGTTCTGGCACTTGTCAGTCTTCTGCAATATAATGCGCAAACGACTCGAATTTTTTCAAACCTTCGTTTCTTGACAATTCCTCATCTTTCATGACAATCGATTTTAAGAAAGTGTTTCAATTTCACGAATTTTCTGAGCTCTGTTCAGCTCTGTATTTTTCGGGTGTTCGAAACTTCAGTTTTCGGTATTTCAGGACTTTTGGGCCTTCGGTACCTAGGACATCGGGTTTTCGGTACCTGGGAGTTCATTATACAGTGACTCCCCACCTCTTGTCATTTCAATTGCCAAATTCCGAAATTCTGATTTACTTTACCCTCCGGGCCCACAACACAGTTGTCGCCCTCTACCATAGTGGTACGTGGTGCTTTTTCGGAGGATCCTCATCACCTTCAGTGACTTCATTAGGGTCCCACCACTCTTTCCTTGTCTTCCCACTCTCTGGCACGTGGTACTCTTCATGTGTCTACATGGCACATCTCCCGATCGAAGCTTCGGGTGTCGAGGTTTCGTGATCCCCGACGACATGAGTTGTTGTCCTCACGAACTCCCAATCCCCGATTTGTCAATGCGCCTTTTGCCTTAGCCCCCACGCCCCCCCGGCTATGCCGAGGTTCATGTGACTGCCTCTCATAAGACCACAGTCTTTTACCCTTATCGGGGTTTTTCCTATCGCGATTTTGACACTCGCGATGTCGGACAACTTGCTTTATCGACTCCCGAACCCCGATATGTCGTTTCTCCGATACACTCACGTGATTGACTATTCAACGGTCCCTCACTCCATCGGCATTTCGGAGTTCACAATATCGCGAATCCTAAATGCATAAATTTTCGGGACTTCTCACCACAAAAACCCGAAACGGCGTGCCACCTATCCACCTCTCGGATCCTGTGGCCCCCACACTATTCCTTTGTCCGTTGGGATATCGCGTTTCGCGATTTCGCAATTCCTTTTATAGTGATGTCGAGATTTCCAACACCTAATCCCCGATATGAAATTCCACGCGTAAATCCAATAGTTAGATCTTTCTCACATCGAATGGTCTTTATAGACCCTGAGATTCCCCGAAGGAATCTCGTCCGTTCATCGAGACTTAGTCACATGCTAAAGTCTTGATAGTATGGTCGGGATTTATCATGACGAAAGTCCGAGTTCTTGTCATCGGAACTTTCGAATCCCCGCTCCTCGAAACGGGTAATCTCACAACATGTGGCCATCTCAAATTGGATGGTCCACGACTATTCCAGGGTTTCCATCATGGAAAGTCCCGATCCCTTGTTACCAGGACTCCCGATATCACAATTCCCGATTTCCTGAAATGGAAAATCTCACGACACGTGTCCTCCGTCTTTCAGACGGTCTAGATCTATTTTGGGCTTTCGCCTTTAATCACTGAGGTTTTAACCTTCAGACACCTCCCAACAGATCCAATGGCTGTCAGGTTTTCCGGTCGAGATCTGACGGCTCAGACGGTTTCTAACTAATTCAGGGTTTCGCGTATCGTGATTTCCACACTCCTGTGCCATTTCCAAAGGAATTTTAATCCTTACGCACATTTTTCCAGATCCAACGGTCACGAGGGCTCGCCTTCCCTCCCGAACAGATCCTAAGGTTCTAACACCATTGGTGTAGAGACTTGTCTCCCCGTGGCCATAGACCACACCAACTGCGGTTTCACTCATTGATATACTTCCTGAGCTCATAAGCACAGTCAAGCAACTACTTGACACTCTGGAACAAACCAAGGTCCGAAATTGGTCCTCCAGACCCAATTTCCCTTCGAATTCTCGGTCCAAAGACCGCTCCACTGGCCCATCTAGGCTCAGTGTCGAAACCTTGGCTCTGATACCAATTTGTAGCACACCAATTTGGAAACTCTGGGCTTATTCGCGCTCTGATACCAATTTGTAGTGTACCTTTTTGCTTACCCAGATCTTATAACGCACTATGTAACAATCTGTACACACACTTTTACATAATTTGTACAGGCATTATATAATCACATGCATTCAAGTAAAGAAATACATTTAACTCAGAGTGAAACATATAATTTACTGCTACGATTAAAAAATCCATAGCATTTAACAGAAATTCATATACACAACGGAAATCATGATAATTTATGTAGCACAGTCATGCAAAATGTGATAAGAACATAGTTAGATACTTATCTTGTAACAGTGGTGAAATCCACCAACCAAGTGCAGGCCTTCCACGAACCTCCCAGCCTTAGACCACAGTGCTCATCATCTCAACAATGGGTCACCCCCGAGCTGGGACTGAGCTCCACCCCAAGGCAAGGAATCCTAGGCTAGGCTGAGGTTACAGGGAAAACAACACAGAAATATCTGGAAGGATTCTTCCCAAAGATGCCATCTTACTCCCACTACTACCAGACTCTCATTCCCCACATGCCTGTTCTGCCCGGGAGTATACACCTTCACACGCACAGTCCATCGGTGCTAACCTCCTTCTCTGGGTCTCAGCAACAGGATGGATCAGGAAGTCTCAGAGCCCGTAGCTGGTGTTGGGCACTCTCTGGAAGAAACCACTTCCCAGCAAACTCTTTCACCTGGAAAGAGTTGTTGACATGCCTGACAACCTGCCTCTTCCAACCACAGTCGCCTCCCTCACCAGAAGACAGATCATACACAAGCTCAGCACAAGCTTACTCTAGCCAGTATGTCATGCGCAGTCCAGCACTGCGTGGCTGCAACAACCAATTGGGAAAAACAGACACGTGCTTCCCAAACAGGTTCAGCAATCGCGGGATAGTCTCACGCTTTTGGTTTCGGGATTGTATGAGGGGTGAAAATATCCCATGCACAAGTTCCAACTGCTCAGACTGAGGATGTACCGGCTATCTCCCAAATCAACACAGGCTTTTACCGCCTTCAGAGTTGTACCAAGGTATTCTTGCAGAGGTCGAACGGGTTCACGCTCAGCTGGTCGGGTAGAATGGAGAAGATCCCCTCACATGGTTCATCTCGGCTATTATATTTTCATGCACCAGGTTTGACACTTGTCACCCTGGGGACTGCATGCATTCCCACAGCATGCATCCCTTTTGCACGTTTTCCCCTTGCCAAGAACTTAGGATAAAAATAAAATACACATGTCTTTTGGGAATAATATTAAAATATTATTCCCAGGCTTAAGCCTCCTAGGCTTAGCCCCTAGGCTCAACACTTAGCCCCTTTTCCCACCTTCCAGCCCCTAATCCCTTGCCCACTCTGTGGACTCTCAGTCCCCCTTCACTCATTCATCGTGGTCGGTCTGCACCTGGCGGTGTTTATATTTTATTAATCATTTTGCATACATACAAGTACAATAGCCGGCTCCTGGCCTTCAACACTTAGGCTCCCTGGCCTAAAAAACACATAAGACTACCAGCTTATACAAAACTTGGCTCACCAGCCTATAGAACATGTTTACAATTCATATCATCTATCATGATTTGCAACGGGGCTCGGCCCTGGGGACACTACAACAGAGGAGGTAGAGGACCAATAATATGTTACAATTGTAATCAACCAAGGCACATATATTGTGACTTCCTTAATCCTTGTACAACCTACACATATTGTAGAGCATTGGATCATGTGACAAAATATTGTCCTCAACTACTTGCGAAGTGGTAGGAAAGAGGGAATCAAAACCAAAACCCAAATCAAAACATACAAAATATATCAACCGAGAAACACAATGAAGGACCTAGAACAGTAGTTTTCACACACGGAGGAGATAGAATAGAGGCTGATGTGATAAAAAAAGGGAGGCAAGTTGAGAAATGGATGAGGAAATCAGTAGGACCTATGCCGACATTTGACCCTTAGTAAGAAAAGGAGGTGCATCAGAGGATAAGAAAAGAGATACTTGGACCAGATTGGGCAGAATCAACATCATTTGTGCCTCCTATGGTTGACATGCCTCCAGTATGTGATCGTACTATAATAGAAAAGTCACTTTAGAAGGTAATTACTTTAAGAGATTTTTTGAGAAGTTGCATAGAATTAATGAAATATGAAGCTGTGTTGAATGCATTATGTGAAATGATTGATCATTGCACACAAGAAAGGGATATTCCTACTGCACTAAGGGTAGTGAATCAAGTACTACGCAAAAAGAGGACCAATGAATAGCTCAGACTAAGTGTGCGGATTGGGGAATATGATGTGGACAATGTCATTTTAGACTTAGGTTCTGATGTAAATGTGTTACCAAAGAAAACATGGAAAATGATGGGGAAACCCAAGTTAATTTGGTATTCTGTCTAGTTAATATTGGAAAACCAACACACGATAGTACCAATTGGTTGATTGCTAGGGATACTTGTGAATATAGATGGGGTGTGAAATATAGAAGAATTCGATGTAATCAAAATTGTGGATGATATTAAGCCATATCCAACACTAATGGGGTTAGAATGGGCCTTTGAAAATCAAAAAATTATTAATCTGAAGAGGAGGGAAATGATATTTGAGGTAGGATACTTAAAAGTTATCATTCCATTGGATCCAACAAAAGGAATGAGGTACATAGAGCTAGCGAAAGGGAACAAAATTGACAACTTGTATAATATGAATGCATGAATGAATGACTATGTTAACCCCATTATAGATGGTACACTAAGTTGGAGAAGAATTAGCTCATGTGCTTCAGACTCAGAGGAAGTTATGGAACATTGTCAACAGACGATGCACAAACTATACACCAGGCGATGTGCTCGCATTACTCGATCGTTGCAATGGATTGGAACAAAGCTATGTGACCTGCCCAAGTATGATGGTTTGACTGAAATAGAATATTTTGTATAGGAGTTTGAGTTGCAGATACCTGAACATCAAAGACTATTGATATTAGATGTTGTCTAGAATTCCACTCTAGCTAGATGGTGGGATGCACACAAAGAAGGAATAGAAGATTGGAAATAATGTAGAATATTGATGCAGGTTAGATTCGATACCGAGGTGGAGTATACTGTGCAGAAGTATACATGGGTAGATTATCCAACATATCATGTTGAGTAGTGCATAAACATATGGAGATCGATAACGAAGAAGGAATGGATGCACAGGTTTATACTTACATTGGATACAATTCTTAAGAACTAGTACCTAGAGATAGAAATGTGCAGAGAAACAATGAATTGGGACCAACTAATTCAAAGGTTTAAGGTAAAATTTACATCTGAACATGAATCTTCATTAATAGATGCATCTTTTTAGGCCATTAGAACCAATATATTTTTAGAAGAAGGGCTAATGGAGGGTATTACTTATGTGTAGTACGCGCAGAGTTTCTATGACTACTCATGAATTACTAGAATGTTATAATGTTTCTAAAGAAGAACAAGACAAGGAAGATACAAGGAATATACAGATACCTGAAACTGAGGGGGAATGCATAGTAGAAGGACCAGAGCTTGAATATGATGTGTATGTACAACCACTAAAGACATGAAAGGTAAATATTGGGACAAAAGAAAATCCAAAGTTTGCGCAGATAGGCGATTACTGGAATGATGAAACTGTGGAGAAGATTGCATATTTATTTTGTGAGTATTAGAATATATTCCCAACTGCATCTTCATAAATGAAAGGGATAGTTGGGGAGTTAGGAGAAATGAATATCCCTTTGCAACCAGGTGCTAATGCAGTAAGACAAAGACCTTTCAAACTAAATCCAGAATATAAAGAGAAGGCATGGCATGATAGACATATCAAACAAAAAAAGTTTCGAGTGGGGGACTTAGTATTACTATACGACACCAAGTTTATGTAGCATCCAAGAAAGTTTCAAATGCATTGGTTAGGACCATATGTAATTAAGTATGTGATAGAGGCAGGTGTTGTGTAGTTGGAAACATTGAATGGTGAAGTCTTGGGAGGAATGGTGAATGGTATTCGAATGAAACATTATAGGGACGATTGACCTCCCATACACTAGGATGAATTGTGTAAGAACAAATGTACCATAGTAGTGTATTATAGTAGGAAAAGACAAAAAGAAATGAAAAGTGGGAAAATAAAAAGAAGATAAAGTAACAAAGTAAAGGCATGTAAGAACTAGGAAGTCTGAAGTGTTAACCTAAGGTCCAAGTCCCAATACTGACACATGCATATGTAAGTGCACAAAAGAAGTGAGTGTTGCACATATGGATGAAACTATGTCGAGCAGGGAGATTACATTAAAAAGTGAAGAACTATGCAGTGAACAAACAAGTAAGCCAGAAAAACTACGTAGAACAGGATCAAAAAGATCGTTAAAGGAATTAAAAGGTGGAAATGACACTTAAAAAACATTAATGACAAGGAATAAAGATGATGTGTAGTCATAAATGGAAAAATCCATCGGGGATCGTGATATACTAGTGGTACGAGGAAAAAATACAGCGACAATTTGGTAACAAAGAAACATTAAATCATGCCATTAAGTACACAAATGATGTATTATACCATTAATTCAGGCGTGAATGTACATGGACAACTGTTGAAGGGTTATAAAAGCACACAAAGAGATAACTATCTACACTATGACAGATGATGATATTGATAGAATCGGATACCAAGTGAGGGATGCCACAGAGGAGGTAGTTCAATAGGTGTCACAACTACAGGAAGAGATGAACAAGAAGGTGCAAGAGTATTTGATGGCATTGCAACAATAGTTGGAGGTAGTGAGCATAGTTCCAGAGAGAATGTCCACTAAAGGCCAACCAATAAGAGTGGTTGGAGAAGCAAGGGCCACCATTTTGTACCTGCCATAGATCACAGTAGGGTGTCGAATTTTGAATATCTCTCCCAAAGTAATTGATTTCCCTATGTTGGAGATGAAGGAACATGTAGAAGTACTAAGTCACCTGGACTTAGTCTTTTCATAGGTACATATGGAATCCTTACAAGGATTATAGGAAAGGATGGTGCAGGAAATGCAAATTTGCACAGAATCAATGACAAAGGAGTTAACCAGGGTAGCGACGAGTAAGGTAGACCTGCAAAAGGTTCATACTGATGTATTATAGAAGAAGGACGAGGCTGAATAAAAGGCTAAGAGGGTATAACAAGTTGTCTAGAAGATATATAGGGACATTCTCGAGATATCGGTGGTGATAGAAGCCACAATAGAGGAGCATATATAAAAAAATCAATGAAATAATTCAAGTATTATGCAACAATATTAGAGAGTTGGAAGTGCACACCACACCAGGTAGACCACTTGAGAAGGAATAAAGAGATAGAATATCCATAACCTCATTCACAAGCATTAAGAGTCTTGGTAAGGAGTTCACAAGGCTATGTGAAGAAAGCACACAGATTTGGACACAACTGACGGTGAATCTGGAGTTGAAGGAAATCGAGGAAAGAGTAAGAATTTTGTAGGAGAAGATGTAGGAAGCCAATGGAAGCATAAACACTCTGCCACCATTGGAATGCATGACGACCATCCTTGGGAAAAAATAGTTATACATCAAGATAGAGAAGATGAGGGTAGAGTATAAGACTATCTCACAATCATTGGAACCCCTGCAGGACAAAGCACTCAAAATAATAGGGGATTGGTAGCAATGCAGGGCATGGTGAAGCAAACCGAGAAATACTACAAGGATAAGATTGTGATGCTAAAGACATGGGTCGTAGAAGAAATCTTGGAGATGGAGGCTGAGGCAAAGGAAGAAGTCGCTACAGCCAAAGAGAAATTGCAAAAAATTATGGATTAATGGAAGGGAGTGACCCAACAAGTTTGAGTGGCTCAGGACGATCACGAGTGAGTGAGGATAATCATTATTTTGAGAAATATCCTAAGGGTTGAGGAGATGCACAGTAAAGGCACATTCAGGATTGGAGTGCATAGTAAAGGGGAATTCAAGATCAGAATGTGTAGTAAAAGTGCATTTGGTGGCGCATAAGAAGATAAAGCAAGGAAATAAAGAAAGGAGATGAAGAAGTAAAAGCAACATGCAAGCGAAAAGGAAGGAAAATCAACATGCAGGTGAAAAGGAAGGAAAATCAGCATGCAGGCGCAAAGGCAGGAGAAAAAATGCACGAACTATGCGTTTTCATGAGTTGTCATAGGGTTTTGGGATAAGCTAGTAGGGTTTTGATCCCTAAAATATGTATAAATATGTGTTGGGAAGAATAGGTTGTTGGGAGAATAGGCTGAGAATGAGAGAGAGTCTATTTCTGAAGGTTTAGGGGAGATTTTGCAGAGAGAGGCTTGCACTGCAAAGCAAATAGGAAGGATGGGGAATTATATCATGATGTATCTATTGTAGTGCAATGTTCAATCCTAACATGATTGCACGAAGAATAATGAATAAGCCAGTTGTTGTGGACGTAGCCCAAGGATTGGATGAACCACGTTAAATACTGTGTCTGAATGTGTCTTTTTATGCGATTGTTCATGGATGTTCTGCTTATGTATGATTAGATCTAGCTCTGAGTGATGCACAATAATTATAAATGTTCCAATGAATGGTCTATGTCGCAATATGTGTTATAATGGTGTTGTATAATTGAGTTTACCAATTAATCAAGGGATTAGAGACACATAATATTATGCATGGGGTATATAAGTATAAATGAACATGTTTATGACCTCACATCCCCTTATCCCTCTAAAAACTTGGTTCCTACGGTCCTAGTAGATACCTCGGGTGAGACTTCACTTGCATGTAAATGATGCCGAAAGGGTCGATATCTAAAGTGTTTTTTTGGTTAGATAACTTGAACCTAGGGTCTTACAACTACACGCCAACAAAACTTAAGGGCTATCACGACTCTGTTTATGTTTAGTTTTCCAACACATTATCTAATATTTTATTATTATCCCAACATCTATCTCATAGATTAAGCCTACGCTAAATTATTCTATAACCAATTACTCATATCATATAGAATCATTTAACTAAAGCTGACCTCAAGAGGTAGTAGGTAGTATGAGGTTCTCTTAAACTACTTATTTAATACATAAATATGAAGTGAAATTTCTTATTTGCTATTCCAAGTGAGGCCTAAGTAACTATGACTTACTAGATCTATAATATCAACCAGTGTATGCATTTATACCAATTGTCTCGTTTAAGTGATAAGAGGGATCTTAGTCCATTATAAATTATAATTAAGCTTACTTCTCATTAAACATATATATTTAATCTTATTTTTATCTTTTACCATGGTGATTGGCAACATCTCCCCAAAAATTCCTTGTTATATTTATTTACTATGCTAACTATATTGCTTATTTAGAACGCACCTTGAAATTATATCTTGCAATATTTTTGTGGCTTGCCATAACTTTCATCAACACTGTGAAACTACTAACCCAATTTAATAGCTTGGGAAACAAAGAATAACCATACTTTAAATAATGATTATGAACATACATTGAATGTTTAAACTTTACATGATCAAAAATAAAAACAGATTAACTCCTTATACTAAAAACAATGGTTCACAAAATTTAGTTTTAATAGTAATGTAAATTGAA
>JASDQU010818957.1:10906-22773 GCA_032191745.1 Picea mariana | reverse complement strand
AAGTGGGTTCACAAAACAAAAATTGTTGTGAATTGAAGTGTGAAGAAACATACAGCTCATTTTGGATATCAAAAGTTTCTTTCAAGTTGAAGGCATCAACTACTCTAAAATGTTTGTGAATTTAGCTAAGATGGATTTCATTCGCCTTGTTATTCACTTGCTACTTCATAACACTGGATGTACTTTAGATGGATGTCAAGAGTGTCTTTCTCAACCTTAGCATGCACATGGAAGATTGGAAACCAGCCACAACCCCCTTTCAATCTAGAGCTAAAAACGTTTTGAGAAGTGTCCACCCCAAAGGTGGATCCGACTTGGTATAGGCCATGCATTCATAGTGTTGTGTACTTCACTCATACCCAGTGAGACCTTTACTTTGTTGTTGGTCAAGTGTCTTGGTTTATGTAAGTTTCACACAAGAGCCACTAGAAAACAACAAAGCAAATACTTCTATGTATCCAAGTACGTTTCATTTTGACATTCAATGTTCTTTTGGGGGCTCTACTTCTACGATGGGTTTCACATACTTTGATTGTGTTGGTGATCTTTGTGATCAGAACTCTACTGCAAGCTATATCTATAATTTTGGTTCTTGTCCTATTACTTGGTCTTCCAAGAAACACGCTACCATTTCTCCTTCTTCTTTGGATGCAAAGTACAATGCAATAGTGCATGCATGTTGAGAAGCACTTTGAATTTGACATATCCTCTCTAACTTATGTTTTTGCAAGGACATCCCACTACTTTATGGTGCACCCATCAAAGTGCTATTCAAATTGCCAAGCACTCAATGCACAACATGCACCAAGCACATTAAGACRCACATGCATTTTATCCGACAACATATTSAAGATCRTATCATTGACTTGACATACTATCATACAGACTATCAAGTCACRGACATCTTCATGAAGCCCTTGTCAAAGGCCAAGTTWCTTTATCTTTGGTTTATGTTAGGAGTRATGGAAGTTATTATTAAGGAGGTAAAGTCTCTAATGCCTCCCTTCCTTCTRCCTCTGTGATTTTGTACATTTCTCTCCAATATAATTGTAAAAATGGGTGTTATGATATTAGGCATTGTGAGAATGATCAAGAGCAACTTGCTCTTAAATCAATATTCACAATTCTATCTAGTACAGAAGTAATCAATTCGATCTTCTACTAGTGATCTGACGATTACAATATTCTCAATAATCATGACACTAGATCCTCTTCCTTTCGTCTTTCTTGTGGACCTGTCATAGTGTTAGATATTGAAAACGGTGATAAAGTTTTTCTTTTGCAAGGCGGAGTTTTGCATTCAAGGTTTTCTATACTATAAATTTGACGTCTTGATCTTGTACACCCTTTTTGAGTTGATGCTTCAAGTGTTCACCTTGTGATTTATAGCACCCTTCTTTCCTAACAGATGTTGGGTTGAACTACTGTTGGCTATAACTCTATGATTATACTCGTAAATTAAATTTGAAACAAATTTTGTGCTACAAATATATGTTAATATGCCCTATCAACTCAAGTCAACGATTTGTGTAAAAGCATTATTTTGTGTTTTGTCTAATGCACATATGCTCTAAAAACCAACACTAGCCCTTACTATCAGACCAAGATAATTGTCATAGACATAGAATAGGTATTCTATTGAGTTGCCTGTAAAGCATTCGATACAAAATCTTCACTATTCTATATATATTACAATATTCTTGGACGTCCTCACCAAGCATGGGTGGAAGCTTTATGTTTCTTGTCCGTCCTCACCAGTGGAAGCTTTATAGTACACATGCATAGATTCAACATAATGTTTTTAATCAATATCACGTAATGTGCATTTTTACCTTAGTAATTAATGTCACACAGTAACATGCAATGCCTGTGTATTTGATACCATGAGCACACCCGTATTGTAGATTTCAAATTTGATTTCAAAAATGTTCAAATTGGTTTTTAACTTGAAAAAATATTTATTGTCCTGATTCCATCTAAGCTTGTATCCATATTTGTAAAGTCCCCATATGAAATATATACAAGCTTTAATCGATGGGAATGTGTATGGATACTAAATATTATCGATGGTTAAGATGACATAACAGCTTTGCAAGTGTGGCTGAAGGAATGTATAAAGACATCGCATATTATCAAAGGTTAAGATGGTGAACAACTTTGCAATCATGGCCAACTGGACATATATTAATATTGCATATATAATAATGGTTCAGATAAGGGAACTTTGCAAATTCACTGTATTTCATCCATAAGCTCAAATAATACCTAGGAATTTGTAATTGTGAATGAGTCAAAAAAACCAAAATCAAGGTCTTCGCAGAGGTACTCAATTTCCATTACCTTTGGCATGTATTTCATTATGAGAAATGGGCATGTAGGACAGATGCACCTTTACAAGAATTGAACCATATAATTAGATTCAAATTCTCGACTCTTATCATTTCCATATTCTTCCTCCACCGGAAAGTACTTTTTAAATAGTACATGAAAATAAGTGAAACGCCGCATACTAACTTCCTATATCGCCTTGAACCTTGTAAAGCCTTTATTGGTAAATGTTAACCTTTCTAGTCAAATACATTCAAGGCATGACGAATCAAATTTGACGACTTTTTATGCTACGGTTAATTCTAGCTCTTATTTTAAGAGGTAGTAAATATGTTAGTAAGCAGTCTTTAGATATTCACAATTCATTTAGTTAAAAATCATCTCGACAATATGTTTAATGTACATCCCATAAGGGGATATTGCAAGATGGCAATTTATCACATGATCCCATACAATTAAAACTAACTTTGGCTAAGTTAGCAACTTTTTCATATAGAATTTTCATTTAGTCAAACTAAATCTATACAAATTCTGTGCTTCATTTTTCCTCAATGTACATCCCATAAGGGGATATTGCAAGATGGCAATTTATCACATGATCCCATACAATTAAATCTAACTTTAGCTAAGTAAGCAACCTTTTCATATAGAGTTTCGGTTTAGTCAAACTAAATCTGTACAAATTCTGTGCTTCATTTTTCCTCGATGTACATCCCATAAGGGGATATTGCAAGATGGCAATTTATCACATGATACCATACAATTAAAACTAACTTTAGCTAAGTAAGAAACTTTTTCATATAGAATTTTGGTTTAGTCCAACTAAATCTATACAAATTCTGTGCTTCATTTTTCCTTCTTAATGTACCTGCAATCTATTTCAAGGATGTACCTGCAATCTATTTCAAGGATTTATAGCTGTTTATCATTATTTATTTAATTCCAAAATATTACAAACCTAATCTAATTGAGGAAATGAGTTAGTCTGAAACAGCCCTCGCAGAATTAAAGTTTTTCTAGGATGATCAATTCAATGAAGTGAAATTTGTCAAGGTAGAATCACACCATATGATTTTATGTGGGATACCAGTAATAAGAAAAATTATAACCATCCTTGGAACAAATACATGATGATCAAGGTTGTCCAGCAAGTTGATCCTGCAATGCAACCATATAATGATTCCAAATCTTGTAAAGCATCTACCGCATTAAAAAGAAACAACAACAGAAACACCTACCATGTGTTGAGCATTCAATTATGATTGAATATTGAATGAAATAAATATTATTCAGACAAGGTAAGACCTGCACTTAGAAATTATACAAAACAGCCATGCTAATTAAAAACTTGCAACTTCTGAGCAGTGCAGTTGAGCAATAGTGAAATGCCATAAATAAAAATGCATCAAACAATGTCAAAAGAACTGGCAAACAATGGGAAGGGCATCAACTAAAACCTGTTCAAACTTCACTGTCAAAAATGTACCACCTTCCAGAGGCATTCAGATAAAGTTGCTTGGCAAAATAGAAAAAAACTCGGCAGAAAAATTTGCATAGGGATCAAGAAGATCAAGTGTCAAACATAAGAATTCCCTCCTTGAATAGAACCATAGGTAGAAACAAGTACAATGGCATCATCTCTGAAGGACTCCAACTACATATAGAGATTTAGAAAATAAATTTTGTCAGCTAATCATCTTCATGTTTCAACTGTCACTTCCTCCTTCTTCTCATTGCAATTGGACCCCACATTAGAATCACTAGGAGAAACTTCTCCATTCTCATTACCACTAGACATCTTCTTCCTCTCATTAGTCAGATGAAGATCATTTGAATCAATTTCAGGTCTTTTTCTCTGTGGTATAACCTGAAGTAGAGATTTCCTCCAATCCTTGAACTCCAAAAATGTTATAAGAATCTCAAACACYTGATTCACAGTCAGAACCTGCAAATTTGGAAACACAACAATCAAATCTTTTCTTTTAGAAATAGCATATGCAAAGCAAAAGGCCACTCAACTTACACACTAAATGATCTCAATATAAACTAAGAAAAATACATCAATAAAAACAAAACTGATCAGCATGAAAATATGCTGAATATTATACAGGAAGAGAATGATGTCTCAAGGTATATGTTGCAGAGTATACTAATGAAAGGCCAAATGTGAGAACCATAAGCAAAAAACTTATAAAACGAGTACAAAACTTGTTAAAATATTGTAATGAGGACAAGTGTATTGGCTTAGGCAAGGTGTCATGCAAGCCAAGGACACATAGACTAATGGATCTCCAAATCATTTAAATTTTTCCTTAGTCTAACCTAGGGAAATAGGTTTAATTAATTTAATTAGTGATCATTTAAATATTTCCTAAGTCTAACTTAGGAAATGTTGATTATTAATTATTATTAGTTAACCACTTGTTAGAAGCTTCTTTGATCTTATCCGGAAAGTCAAAGTTAGTTTCAGATTAGATCATAGCCATTGATTTGTCATGTTGGGGATTTAGTCTCCACCATTCAATCACTCAGCTAGAGATTTATAAGCAAGGGGAGTGACTTGAGGAGATCATTCAGTTGGTGAGTGACACCAAGAGGGTTTGCGGTAGATTGAAAGTGTGCAGGGGCAGTGAGGGAGATAGGAAGGGTGGCAGACTTCATCTCCATCAGATCTGAGTGGCAGGGTGAAGAAGAGGGCCGAGTGGACCGCTTTTGCTGTAGAGGCTGCGTGAGGAGGAAAGGAAGGCCGGGTCTTGGTGGCTGTAGCAGCCGTGAGGAGGAAAGGGCTAGGCCGTGGCCCTTACAGCCCAGACTGAGCCTTAGTGTGGGGGGCGTGAGCTAGCAAAGCCACACCCACAGCCACATCACATGCTGAACAGCAGAGCCATGAGGAAAGGGAGGTCAAGACTCAGCCAGGGAGGCCATAAACCAGAGCCATAGGCTCAGATCTGCCCAGATTCATTTCAGATTTCTGTATAAAGGAGTTTGCCAGGTTTGGCATCATTGTATTTATTTTCTGGATTTGCTGAAGCAAAATAATAAAACCCTCGTTTGCTGGTTTTCCCTGGAGTTGGGGTTTCCAGGGTATCTCTGGTGTTAATATTTTTTGTGTGGTTGGTTTCTGATTTATTCCGCTATGCATTGCAAGTTATTTAACTCAGTTATATTTCTGTTATAGATCAGATTTAGAAATTGTTGTTGTTCTTCAGATCTGGGTATAAAAATCTATTGAATCGGAAAAGTTTGCTGAGTTTTAAGGAAAAATAACAAAACTTGCATGCAGTTGCTCAACATGTGATTTGAAAATCTTGAAATATTATGATACAGAAAGAGTTGACACAGCAAAGTGGAAGCATCCGTTCTAATTTCTAGCCAAAATAACAGCATGAATGTTAGTATATTAAGCCAGTTTTTATACAGCTAGGTATCTTTTCTCTGTACAAAAATAAGGTACTGTAGTTCTTTTCCAATTTATTTGATTTTTGGGATCACACAACTTGTTTTCTCAAATCTTAGCTTTTATTCTCAACTCAAGTTTAATGGTTTCTTACAAACTGTTGAGATCAAAAAGATAAACAAGGATCAAATAGAACCAATCAGCAAACCCTAAATCAGCATAAGGAGAAGAGAAGATGAACCCATGAACAAGAGAAACACAAGATGCAGGTGCCTGTAGGCTAAAGAATCGGAGAAACACAAGATGTAGGTCCCTGTAGGCTAAAGAATCGGAGAAGCACAAGATGTAGGTGCCTGTAGGCTAAAGAATCAATCACTAATGAAAAAATATGATGTTACAAATGACTCATGAAGTGTGTATTTATGGTATATACACAACATATGAGGTGGGGTGCCTTCTCCCATGAAGGGGTTATGTGCCCACATAAAAGCCTAGGTCAGCCCTAACCATATAGAATAATATAAAATAAAGTTGACTAGGTCGGCTATTAAATGATAACCTGGTAATATAATAATGAAGGCACTTAGCCATAATAACAAATAACCACAAGTGAATATTACCATCATTTCAACATACCCCCTTAATATGAGCATGGAATCATGGAGAGAGATGATAAAGTACAAAAGGATTGGGTATACCCAAGTAACCATAATAGAGAGTGGATTTGTGATAACCCAACTCAATACAAATGTGGAAGGGTTTGTGAATACCCAACCATCATCAACATATAACTACTCAATTCATAAAGAAATGCCACCACCGAACTGCTCATCATCTGGGGCAATATGATCCTAATCTGTCCATTTGATAAAGATGTGCTGTAAAGAGGTTTAAATAGAAGAGAGAAGGTATAGAAGTGAGTGGGCATACCCAACTTAATGAAGAATCAGTCATTGCTGAAAGAAAAGAAGGTGGGTCTGTGATGACCCAACTCAATATAAAAGTGAACCCAATAATATGCTTGAAGAAAGCTGCCACCAATCATCTGGGAGACTACAATACTGAACTGCCCATCTGATAAAGAAGTGTTGGAAGAAACATCCTATATAGGAGTCAACTTTGATTTGCTCATCCCCTAAAGAAAAGTAATCCCTAACTGCTTGTCTGCTGAAAGAATGCTACCACCAAACTGCTCATCTATTGGAAAACATTGTCACTGATATGCTCATCCAATGGAGGAGGGTTGGAAGATACATCCTAGCATATTGCACATCTACTGGAAAAGTAGTGCCACTGATCTGCCCATCTGAAAAAGTGTCAGAAGGAACATTTTGTAAGAGGGAAGAGATGGGAGTACCCAACTCTAATACAGTCAGTCATAGCTGACACGAGATTAGGAAGATCCAACTCCATATATCTGAAAGAGCTCAAACACAACTAACAATGCTCAAAAACAACAAGGGAGTGGGTGTGTATTACCCAACACATATACACCTGAGTGAGCACAACTGAGAAGAAAGCTTGAATATAATTTGAGAGCTTGAACATAATTGAGAGAGCTCAAATACCACAGGGGTGTGTGTGTGTGTGTCAATACCCAACACAAATGCACCTAAGATGGCACAACTCGAAGGGAAGCTCAAATACAAGATGGGAGTGGGTTGATGAATACCCAGTGCCTCACAAATAGTAGTCGTGGCCAAAATATATAAGAGAGTGGGTTTGTGAATACCCAACTCAAGTACAACTAGAGAGGCCGCTGAGATGCAAGTGAGAGTTGGTGTGGATATCCAACTCAAATAAAAGGTCAACTGTGGCCAAGATAAAAAGGTGAGAGGGTGTTTGAGTACCCATCTCAATAGAAGGTTGGCCCTATGCACAACAGCCTCCCTAAAGATGAATAGGAGGCCAAAAAGAGAAAGCAATAGATCACACCTCCCCCCCTTAATGTTGAATGATGGCCATTTGACAACAGAACCTCCCCAAAGAGCCACAGTGCCAATACCAACACAGTGCACACCTAGCAAAGATGGCCTCTAACTGAAGTTTGAAATAAAGATCCACTGAAGTACACTAGTACATTGAAGGAGCAAAAAGGAGCACAATCTGTTGATGAGATTGAGGCTGCCAATAATACTACCTCCGAGAAATACCAAGATCACAATGGAGGAGCATAAGATCCATGTAAATCACTGAATGATATTGTATGTAGTATGTCCAATAAGGATAAATATCATAGTGTGGAAGAATAAGATCCACTAAAAGAAGCTGAAATCCATCCACGTAGTCACCAATAAGAGAGACAGATCATGTAGACCTATGAGTTGAAACTGTATTAAAGGAGTTGAGATGGGTTTCCCTTTGCAAACAAGTGGCCATAGGCTTGTTAGATTCACTATGAATCACTGCCAATAGCTGAGGAGCAGACCTTGCATTACCAACAACAACATCCAATAGAAAAGCACAAACCTATGGAATATGAAGAATGTCCACAAATAAGGTGGAGTCAATATCAAAAATATCATCATCTAATATCAATACAACCCAATCTGCGAAGTACACTGTGATATGTGTATCAATGAAGCAATCCAACCAATCGAACAAAAGGAAGTCTTTGTGACAACTTCAAGAAAATCGGCTGAAGGGGCCAAGAAGGGTTTGAATCCCTTTAATACAAGATGATCCAAAAACCCTAGTTCCGCAACCCTTATGGCAAATGCCACTAGCTAATAGTCTCACAGATCAACTGACTAACCCAAAAAAATCTATTGCCAAGCAATCCTCCAGATCAAACAAGAGGTGGGCCCCCCTAGAAGCCCTAAACAAGGAGAGCTCTGACAAACCCTGGATCCCCAACCTTTAGGGCAATGACTCTAGCCAATAGTCCCCCTGCAAAAAATATGATTTAAAAACTTCTGGATCAGTGTTGTAATGGGCCCTTGAAGATAGGTGAAAGCCTAGGAAACCCTAGAAGAAATGAGATAACCCAAAGAGGCAAGTTTGGCAGCCCTTGCAAGAATACTACTCTCCAAAAACTTTGGATCAACTCCAAATAGAGGCTGAAAAGAGCACTGGTGCAAAGAATACCATCATGAACAGCCACAAAAAACCTTGAAATATCCACAAAAAGAGGCTGAAAAGATTCCCTGAAAAAGACAGTCCAGAAGGAAAACTAATAAAGCAGTCATCGGTTCTTCAAACCAGCCAAAAATTGTTCCAGATCAACAGTAAAGAAATCTGAAATAAATCAGCAAAAAAATCCCTAAAGCTGGGCATTCAAAACTGTCCATAAATTCTGCAAATCAGTGCATAAAAGGGGGCCAAAATAGCCCTAAATGGGGTGCCCTTCTCCAACAAACAATATCACCAAAAAACAGCCCCCAAACTCCATAGGATAGGCACAATCTTCTGCTGTAAATTATGATTACTGAAAGAACAGCCAAGAGGAAAGCCTAAAACGTGTAATAAACAGAGGAGATGGCAGACCTAGGACAGCACTCTCCTTAGAGGGAAAATGCCCTAGTATTAGTGCACTAGAGAGAGAAATCAGTTCAAGATTAATAGAAAACGCCAAGCTTGAAGAGAGAATGATTGAATAAGGAAGAGGTTCACACACACTCTGATACCATGTTATGATCACAAGAGATAAACAAATCAAATGTAACCAACCAGCAAACCCTAAATCAGCGTAAAGAGAGAAGACGAACCCATGAACAAGAGAAACACAAGATGTAGGTGACTGCAAGCTAAAGAATCAATCACTAATAAAAATATATGATGTTACAAATGGCTCGAGGTGTGTATTTCTACACAACTTATGAGGTGTTGCACCTTTCCCCATGAGGGGATTATGAGCCCACATAAATGCCTTGATCAGCATTGGCCAACTAAAATAATATAAAATAAAGTTGACTAAGTCAGCTATTAAACCATAACCTATTAATACAAAAATGAAAGCGTTTAACCATAATAACAAATAACCAAAAGTGAAGATTACCATCATTTCAACACAAACTGTCATATGCAAGCTCAAATACTTCATGAATTGTCCTTTTGAATCCCCCATGAGCTTAACCCTGAATTCCTACATAAGCAACCAGGTAATTTTAAACTGTTGGTATGCACTTTAAGCCAGATAACCAGGACGTGGAAAACTCCTCTAGAAGTCCACTCTTATAATATTGGACTACACAATAGTCATTTCCCACAGAATTGAAAGAATCTTGTATTTGTTGGCCTGCACAATGGGCTTCCATCTTTAAAACGTTTTTTCATCACTAATGGAGTCGTCAATGTATCTGTGTTTTATACCTCCAATCTATTGACGATGCGTACGTACATCTATAAATAGATTCTTGAGTTAAATAAGATCATAATGTCATTCTCTTGTTCTTATAATCCATTATTTGGCTCTCTATTATTGAAGCACGTGTGCACACTGCCAATTTTTATGCAACTAATTTCAGATCTGAAAATTACTTCCAAGTGACCCAAACAGTAAACCCTAGGGTTGTTATCACTGAATAATTTTACACTGAAATTATGACAGAAAATTACAGCAGCGGAAACATAAAGATCAGAGAGAAATTATCCATGCACATAAGACACAAATTTTTTGTTCTGTAAACTTTCCAATTTCAGAATTACTGAGGGCAAAATCAGCCCTTTCAACAATTCACCAAAACAGTAAATCTGAGAACAAAAACTAGTCCTCTTCAACAAAATACAAATCAGCAGATTTCCCGGGAAAATTCCCAACTTACAAATCTACTCCAACACACATGTACGGACTGCTGACGTCAGCCTATATGGACCTGTTGTTGCCCAGAAATTCGCACGTGTGGACTGTCACGTGCGGCCTATCCATACCTTTCTCTGTCATACGTGCGGCTGTCCTTCCTATTGTATGGCTGTACAATCTACTCCGCCCTTCTCTCTCCTCTCCTCACACATGTGGCCTTCTTCTTGGCAGAGAAACCAAAAATCAGAAAGATTAGAAAAACCCTAGGCCAGATTTGCCAAAATTGCAGAATTTCCCTTGCTGAAATCACCAAGCTCCCTAGCACAAGTGCTCACTCACTTATGCTAACTCCATAATGTCACAATTGAGATGTCACAATCTCTCATCTCCTTTTTATAGGAGTCCAAAGTGATTTTAGAGGCCCTTAGCTTTCTCTAAGGAGCCTTCACTAAACTCAACATTAAATTAGACTTGTTTATTCTCACAAAGCCCCACACATGTGAGAATACTATCGATGCTACCAAAACATCAACACACACATACTTTCCGTTTGAGTTGTTTCACTATGATTGCTCTAAACTTGCAACCTTGAGAAATACATGTTCAAACACACCATACTATCCAAAAATCATCAATTATCCAAACGCAAATCATTCTCACAAACAAAAGTGGAGGTCTACATCCTTGAAAACTCATGATCCCTTTTGTAAATCTTTTGGAAGGGTTTTAAAATTTAAAGTACCTCTTGCAAGGGTCACTTATTAGATATTTTCTTAATCAAAATTCTATAGCAATAGGAATGGGATGAAAGTACCTTCGCAGCCCCATTCCCTTAGGAGTGACTGATAATCCATAGTTCCAAGTCTTCCTTTCTCAGATGGCTTACCAGATGTCGCAATTTGTAGATAGGAACAACCCCTTCTTCCAACTACAAACATGTAGAATAGTCCYTTTTGTAAAGCTTTTGCAAAAGTATCAACATAGAGTGACTTTACTCAAACTTTTATCTTTGAACCTTCTTATTCTTTACTATAACGAAAATCAATAAGAATTAGATGAGTGTGTCCTCTCCTCCAGAACCCAGATGCACGTGTCCTCTCCTCCATGGAGAGTTCAACACCCTGTCTCAAACCCTCAAGCTCATGTGCAACTGGAAAATGATGTGCAAGGGCCATTTGGCTACTTGAAAGCTTGATAGTTTGGAAATTATTTAAACAAGAATAAAAGAGGCCTCCATGGAGGATTGCATAGTAGTACTCCTTGGAATCCCCATAACTCCCAAGTTCATTGGCTTTCATTAGTCTCTATAAGGTGAGATTGTAAGATGATGATGTGTACTAAGGTTTCAACTGGCAAGGATTTATTTCTTCATTGTGTAACAGTTTTGGAGACTACCTATGC